>JAQQSW010018709.1:0-11190 GCA_028646575.1 Pseudocheirus occidentalis | reverse complement strand
GAAGAACAGGAAGGCAAAAGAGAAAGGGTCAACTTTACTCTCATTGAATTTGGCTTAGGGAAGGAATGACATAAACTCTAAACTGAGTATCTTGGCTCACAGGAGAATAGGGGGGATGGGGATGAAAGGTGGGATGACAGAGGGGAGGGCTGGGTAGGGGGGGAGGGTTGCTGGAAGCACACACTTCTGTAAAGGGGCAGGGACATGCTAGAGAATAGAACAAGGGTGGGCAGAATAGGAATGAGGGACATATAATCAGTCTTTCACAATATGTCCACTGTGGAGATGTCCTTTGTAATTACACATGTACAGCCTATATTGAATTGAATTGCTTGTCCTTCCAGTGTGTGTGTGTGTGTGTGTATAATAATTTTTAACTACATGCAACTGGGAATTAAGATATATAGGCACTGGGGTAGGGAGACCCATCCTACCCTACCAGAAAATTAGAGGGGTGATGGAGGAGGACATAGGAGAGAGCATATTGGGGGAGGGGCTTTATAGTGCAATCACTGTTTTGGAGTTGTGGGTAGGGGAAAGACGGGGAGAAAATTTGTAACTCAAAATCTCGTGGAAATGAATGATGTAAACAAGAAAATAAATTTAAAAATTAATTCAAAAAGAAGAATGAGAGCAGAATTTAGCATTTGATGATGGCAAAACTTAGAAATATCTTCAGTCATTTCTAGGTTTAGTCAGAACATAAAATTCTTTGATATCTTCCAGACCACATTTTGTGATTTGATTTTGGCATTCCATGGGAGTTGGGAGGGGCACATAAAGTATACACAATAGGCACTAAATGTTTGGGCTAAGTGAAATTGATTTCATGTGAAGTCAACTTTTCACAATCCTTCTGTCCTGCTTACTCCCTTGTGTGACCTTGGGGATGTCATTTCACTTTTCTAAGCTTTGGACTGTATGGCTGCTGAGGTTCCTTCCAGGTAAAATCTATGAAACTCTGATCTTTGTCTCAATCACTACATTCATAACTAGGAGAGAAGAGAGGACGCCAAGAGACAGGAAAAGGATCGGGAGAGGGAGGATGAATCAGAGCAGAGAAGAGGAAACTAGAAAAGGAAAACAAGCTCTTGTCCTTTCCTATCCCCCATGTTATCTTTAACATGAACAAGTACCTTCGGAGAACTTTATTTTAGAGAGTTAGTGTGATAGAAGCTGGATGACTCAGTGCATAGAGTACTAGACCAGAAGTCAGAGAAATCTGATTGCAAATCCAGCCTTAGACACTTGGCTGCATAGTTTTGGAGAAGGCACTTAATCTCTGTTTGCCTCAGTTTCCTTATCTAAAAATGGGGATAATAGCACCCACCACCCAGAGTTATGAGGAGCAAGTGAGTCAGCAATTTTAAAATGCCTTTTTAATACTATATGTATTAGCTGTCATCATCATCATCATTGTAAAATTCATGGGATCCTAGATTAAGAGCCAGAAGCAACCTTAGAAGTCTAGCTCTTTCAAATAATAGGCATTTATTTTCTCTTCCTCCCACTCCACCCTCATTTTAAAAGGAAAAAAACCCTATGTAACAAATGTGCACAGTGTAGCAAAACAGATTCCAACTTTGACTATATCCAAAAATATGTCTCATTTTTCATTTTCAGTCCATCACCTTTTATGTCAGGAGATGTTGATTAGTCATTCAGTCATTTCTGACTCTTTGTGACTCCATGAACTATATAATGTCAATACTGTCCATGGAGTTTTCTTGATAAAAATACTAGGGTGGTTTGCCATTTCCTTCCTAGTCAAGAGATATAACCTAACTAATAGATTAGGACAACTGAAGCCCAGAGTAGGCAAATGACCTAATTAGTAAGCATCAGAGTTAGAGTTTGAACTCAGGTCCTCTGACTCCAACTCTAGGAACACCCTTTTCCTATACCTCTTATTCTATGTTCCTTAGATTCCAAATCCAACTTCCTTTTAAGTCCCTGAATGCTAAAGGCATCCATTTTCAAAAGAAGCTTACCAAATACCCCCCAAATCAAGTATAAATAGTTTGTACTCACCACTACTTTCTAATATAATGGATAAACTGGATTTGTAAGAGATTTCATTTTTAATGGATCATTTTACCAATTATTTTATTCATTTACTCTTTTAGAAATGCAAAGGTGGGGGAAAGACTGCATTAAATTTAAAAATTCAGGTGAAAATACCTATATAATATAATTATAATGACTTTAATAAAATCAAGCAAAATTAAAATTTTATAAAGCATATTATCATCTCCCAGAGTAGGATTTAAGCCTCTGGGAAGATTTATAGAAAGAGTATACATGCCTTATAAATGAGATGAATACCTGGAATCACAGGAATTGGGCATGAGGTGAGAAGAATAGGAATTGACGTACTCCAGGTCATAGAATAAATATCAGTTCAAGTAAAAACCTGGGCCCAGATTTGCATTGGACTGGCAAGCATTCTTCCCTCTAGTTTGTTTTTAAGTTGTGAGCACTCAAACAGGCTATACAAACTGAAATTAGGTGGTTGCTTTACAGGCTTGTGCAATTAGATGGTTTCCATCTCCCACCCCCATGTCATTGTACAAATTGTCCACCATGGCTTAGAATACTTGACCTTTCTTCCCTCTTGGGATTCCTAGCTCCATCTTTAGTGTAGCCACTGAAATGTCTGCATTTACTTTGTATTCACTTATTGTGCTCATGTTTAATTCCCCCCAGTTGCTTGTAAACTCCTTGAGAGCTTGGACTGTTTGCATTTTATCTTGGATTCCTTAAGACTTGGCACAATGCCTAATACTTACTTAATAAATGCTCATTGAGTTGAATTGAATTAAAATACTCTCTAGTCCCGTCCACATGTGTATATGAGAATTGTTTTGATCAAATTATTTTTATGATGTAATTAATTGGACCCATTTGAAATGTGCATAATCACTTCTTGGAGACAGTGCAGCATTGGAGAGCTGACTTTGAAGTCAGGAAGATTTGATTCTGGCACATGGTTATGTAACCCTGAACAAATTATAGAATTTCTCAGTGACACGAGGGAACTGTCCAGTGCTGATCTGTTTCTGTAGAGTTTTCTCTTTAGCAGTTACCAAGCCTAGTGAAACGACAGGTCTGGTTTCCTCCCCAAAATGTGTTACAGAAAGTTCAGTCTTTTCTATTATTTTTTTTCATATCATTGCTGTACCATGGTAAAAGTGCTTCATTTGCCGTAAGCATAGTCAATTAGCATTTATTAAGCAATTATTGTGTTCCAGGCACCATGTTATACATTGAGGATACATCCAAAAGAGAGCTCACTCTGCCTTCAAGGAGCTCACAATCAAATGGGGGAGAAAACAGGCAAGAACACATAGATACATACATAGATGCATACATATATGCATGTATATACACACATATGTATGTATATACATGTACACATACATATATGTGTGTATATATATATGTGTGTGTGTGTGTGTATATATCAGGAAAGAGTAAATAATTAGAAGAGGGAAGGCACAAGAATTAAGAGCAGTGGGGAGAGACTTCCTGTAGATGGTAGAATTTTTGCTGGAACTCAGAGGAAGTCAGGAGGCTGAGGCAAGAAAAGAGAACTTTCCAGGCTTGGGAGACAGCCAGAAAGAATACCTAGAAGCAGATAAAATGTGGATTGGGAGAGGTCTGGCATAGAATCTCAGTTCTGTGTGACCTTGGACAGCTTGCTTCACTTTTCTTTGCCTTGATTTTCTCAGCTGTAAGATCACTTCCACCTTTAAATCTGTGTCTACAAACATAGGAGGAAAAACCATAGATGGAGATACATGGGACCTCAGAGACCATCTGTCTACCTCGGCCCACTCCCATTTCACAAATGAAGAAATTGAACAGTAGAGAAATCAGGGACATACATAGCCAGTAAATGTCAGATGTAAGAGTTGAACTCAGGTTTTCCTGATGCCAAATCTATCATAGTAACAACAATACCATGATGCCTGTTTTATAGGGCAAGAGGTTACAAAGTAGAAAGTCCTAGGTCCATGAGAAAAGAGAGACATGCTACTACAGCAGAGAATGGGGATGGAGCTCAGAAAGAATGGCCTGGAACACAGATCATAATCTCTGTTGCTCTGCTCTTGTACTTTGACTTTATGTGTCTTGTACTTAGTAGGTGAATAATACATGCTTATCGCCTCAGTGAATATTTCTTTTCTTGACCAAGCTGTATGGATCAGAGATGGACTTGGTATAATGAATTTTGAATTAGAAGGAACCTTAGACACTGCTAAGCCCAAACCCTTCATTTTTCAAATATGGCAACTGAGGCCAAGAGAGGTTTGTCATGTGATTTGCCTAAGGTCACATAAGTAATGTCCAAGGTACGATTCTAACCCATGTCTCTGTGTGTCCTAGGTCACCATCTAGATGTGCAGAGACAAATAGAGGCTTTGGGCCCAGAGATAATTCATGTCCTACCCATTATACCAGCTGCCATCCTAGAGGGCATTGTGGGAGTGTCCTGACATCTTCTGGGAAGTATATTAAGTTTATATTATGAAAAAGCAGCAGATAATTGATTATGGAAATGAGAAATGAAACATACCATGGTAAAGATGTGTTAAATGTATAAATTGTCAGTTTTACAGACTAGAAGAAACTGTGATATCTTTGAATGTACCAGCACTAAAGGCAGAGCAGTTCTGATGGGCCTTTGAACAAATATTAACACAGGATGGCGCTGGAGAAGGATTGTTCTGTCTTTAACAAGTGAAAGCAATTACTTAGGAAGGCTCAGTCTGAATTTCTCTACTGGAATTTAATGAGTTGTCATTGGATTCTCAGTGTTTCCTGAATGATCATGCAGAGTGGAGACTTGAAGATAGAGAAGACAAGTCAAGAAGATTAATAATTAGTTCTCACAGTGTCCCCCGAATAATAAGCCAGCCTCTGTTAGTCTACTTTAAAAATAAAATTTCACTCTTTTCCTGTGCTTGGGACCTTTGCTAGTGCAGCTGAAAGAGATGCTTTCTGACATTGCAGTTAGCAAATAGAGGCAAACCTTTATGTTTGCTTTGGGAGTGTTCACTTTGTAATGGAAATAGCCCTAGGCACATTACTGTGGCCTAGCATTTGTTTAAGATATTAAGGCCTTTAAGAGAGAGGGTTCTAGGAGGAGGCATTATATTTTACAAGTAGATGGCTTAAAACTAAGAACTAACAGGTGACTAACTGGGGGAGCCATTTGGCTGTAGTGTGGGATTTGGAGTGTCATGGGTCTACAACTTTAAGGACCTCTGAGGCCATCTGGTTCTCCCTGCGCATTTTACATAGTAGGAAACTGAGGCCTGGGGAGGTGGTGTGCTTTGATCTTTATGTCCTATAAATTGGACTTATTTCTTGGATAAGTTTCTTGCCACTTGTGTGACGTTGAACGAGTGATTTAGTTTCTCTGGTTCCTCATGTATAAAAGGAGGAGTTTGGATTAGAAAGACTCTGAGGCCCCTTCCAGTGCTACAGTTTTGTAAGCTCCTCTTGTTATTTATGTAGATCAAATGAGAAAATGTAGACATTGCATATAAAACCCTTAGCAAACCTGCTGGGGGTGGTGGTACAGTGAGTAGAGCACTGGGCTTGAAATCATGAGACTCATCTTTGGGAGTTCAAATCCAGCCTCAGACACTTACCACCTGTGGGCCAGTTACTTAACCCTGCTTACCTCAGTTTTTTCACTTGTAAAATAAGCTGGAGAAGGAAATGACAAACCTCTTTGCCAAGAAACCCCCCAAATGGGGTCATGAAGAGAAGAACATGACTGAAAAACGACAACAACAATAAATAAACCTGAGAGCGTATATGTTAGCTTTCTTTTTTTTTCTGTCTTCCATTATACCTATTCATAATTCTATCTTATCTATCTCTCATTGATTTATCACCTATTTCTGTCTCTTTATCATCTATCTGTCAGTATCTGTCAGTCTAACCATCTATATCTATCTTTCTATTTAACAATCCATATCTCTTATCACTCTATCATCTGTCCATTCCTCTGTCATTCAATCTGTCATTCCATCTATATTTCCCTAAATAGGTATCTATTTTTCTATTTGACTCTACATTCAATCAATCATTCAATCCACAGGTCTTTATGAAGTACCTACTGTGTGCCAAATATCATGCTAAGTATTGGGAATACAAAGACAAAAGTATAACATTCTTTGCCCCTACTTTTCCCTATAGTTAAAACTATGATTCAATGGGTAGGAGACAGATCCATGTTTCTGCTATCTGAGGTCAACAGCAACTGAATGAACTGGGAAGTTGGAAGCTAATGAATAGATTTTGTAGTCAGATCAAACAGTCTTTTTCCCAATGACAAAATGGTAACCAATGCCTTTTGAAACCTTATTGATGTGCTTCTCTGAACTGGGTAGTGCTGGCCCTCAGTTTGAAGACATGAAGTATTCCATTGAGCCCATATCTTCAGTTCTTTTTTTGCCTTCTTTTTTTTTTGAAGGGGGGGGAGGCAGGGCAATTGGGGTTAAGTGACTTGCCCAAGATCACATAGCTAGTAAGTGTTAAGTGTCTGAGGCTGAATATGAACTCAGGTCCTCCTGACTCTAGTACTGGTGCTCTAATCACTGCTCTACCTAGCTGCCCTATATCTAGAGTTTCTATAGCTTGGTTGGACCTCCTAGAATTTGTTTTCTATTGACTTGGTATTTGAAATTTGGGATCTACTCAGTGCAGGGACTTTCTCACTTCCATAAAATCCTTGTGAGAATGGTCCATGATCCCATCACAGGTGGAAAGTAGACACAAGTATAACATGAAACTTAAGCACATGAGGCAGTGGGCAAAGTGGATTTGAAGTGGGAGGAAGTAGGTTTACATCCTGCCTTGATGACTTTTTATGCAAGTGACTTTGGGAGAATCAGTTAACTTTTATGGATCTTACTTTCCTCATCTATAAAGCAAACGAGTTTGTACCTAGATCGTCTCTAATGTACCTTTGAGTTATAAATCCATGATACTATGAAATATCTGGGGGTCTTTGGAAAAATTTCTTGATCTTTTTTTTTTTTTTTTGCTTTTTGGAGGGAAGTTGGGGTTAAGTGACTTGCCCAAAGTCACACGGCTAGTTTTTTTGTGTGTGTGTCAAAGTGTCTGAGACCGGATTTGAACTCTGGTCCTCCTGACTCTAGGGCCAGTGCTCTATTCACTGTGCCACCTAGCCGCCCCCAAATCTCTTGATCTTTATAGCTTTTAAGTTTCCTCATCTATAACATAGGAAGTTAGACTTCCTTTTGCCTCAATTTCCTCACCTCTCAAATGGGAATACTAATAACACCTCCCTCCCAGGGTTCTTGTGAGGATCAAATGAGATAATATTTATAAAGTGCTTTGCAAACCTTATTATTTATGTTACATTGTATTTTTATTTATTTCTTTTTTCAATGTGAATTAATTAATTAATTTTATTGTTTCCATCACTCATTTCCATGAGATTTTGAGTTACAGATTTTCTCCCTATCTTTCCTCTACCCACCACCCTGAAACAGCAATCCCACAGTAAAGCTCCTCCCCCAATCTGCTCTCTCCTATGTACTCCCCCATTGCCCCTCTAACTTTCTGGTAGGGCAGGAAGGGTCTCCCTATCCCAGTGCCTGTATATCTTAATTCCCAATTGCATGTAGTTAATAATAATAATAATAATAATAACAATACATATACATATACATATATATATATTTAACATTTGATTATAGAACTTTAAATTCTAGATTATTTCCCTTCCTCCCTCCACACCCACCTCCATGGGAAGGACAAGCAATTTAATACAGGCTGTACATGTGTAATTACGCAGAACATCTCCACAGTGGACATATTGTGAGAGACTGATTATATGTCCCTCCTTCCTATCCTGCCCCTACCCCTTGTTATATTCTCTACCCTGTCTCTGTCCCTTTATAGAAGTGTGTACTTCCAACAACCCTACCCTCCACCCTCTCCTACCCTCAGTATTTTTAATTGCGTCCTATCCATGGGTCCACTCAAAGTTCAGGTTGCCATCCAGTTTTGGATGGGAATGCTAATGAGAATGACTTAGCATCAGTGTGGTGTGATGGAGAGAGAGCTTACCTCAGAGCCTGGATGATTCTGTGTTCAAGTATTTTTGCATCAGTTAGGTGGTGTAGTAGATAGAGTGCTGGGTCTGGAATTGGGAAGACCTGAGTTCAGATCCAACTCCAGACATGGCTATGTAACTCTGGGCAAATCACTTAACTTTTATTTATCTCAGCTTCCTTACCTATAAAATAAGGATAATAATAGAAAGTATAAGGTCACTCACTATATCCTGGACCTGCTGCTGGACTTTGATGACTCTGGGGGACAGAGTGAGACTAATGACTTTATACAAATCTAGATATCACCCTTGTGATGCCATTGCTCTTCTTTGAGAATGAAGGACAAACAGCAACCTTGCAGGGCTATTTAAAGATCAAATGAGATAATTGTAAAGCACTTAGCACAGGGCCCAACACATAGTAGGTGCTTAATAAATGCTTATTTTCTTCCTTCCACCATCCTAGCCAAGTGACTTGGGTAAATCTCTGAACCTCTCCGTGTTCTAGGCAGCTCTCCAAGAATATAAGCTGCAGAGAAGGCACTAACCTGTATTGGTAGAGGGGGGATTCTCTATATCAGTGAAATCACAGGTTGAATCCCTGGCCCTTAGCTGATCATAAAAGTAACTAATATTTATATATCACTTTAAGGTTAGTAATAACAGCTAGCATTTATCTAAACATCTGAGGTTTGTAAAGGGCTTTTCTGTATATTATGTCCTTTGAGCTAGGTACGCTAGGCATTGTTTCCCCCAGACCTATGACTGAATCTGCAGAAGGTTCCCCCATGGCCTCTTCTGCTGTCAATGCAGATCAGCAGTTGGTCTGGGACTTACAGTCTTAGAGAGTTGCCTGGGGCACTGATAAAGTAAGAGACTTGGCCAGGGTCTTACAGCACATTGATGTTAGAGGCAGAACTTGAACCCAGGTCTTCCACTCTATCCATGGCATCACAACACCTCTTTCTCTAAGAATGGATGGTAACAGGGAGTGGGCCTGTAATTGTCTTGTATGGGGAAGTCCTTCTAATATTAGCGGACATCACCTTCTCTGTAATTCTAGCCTTAGAGACCCATCCAGGGTCACAGGACCACTGTATATTAGAGGCAGGATCATAGATTTAGAATTGGAAGACTTAGAAGGCATGTAGGTCAATCCTCTTTGTTTTGTTTACAGATAAGGAAACTGAGGACCAGAGAGGTTAAGTGATTTGCGCAGGAAGATAGATAGATGGGTAGATGGATAACTGGATAGATAGCTGGGTAGATAGATTGATAGATAGGTAGATAGATGGGTAGATAGACAGCTGGACAGACAGACAGATGGATGGATGGATAAACAGACAGACAGACAGACAGACAGACAGACAGACAGACAGATAGATAGATAGATAGATAGATGGGTAGATAACTAGATGGATAGCTAGATGGATAGATGGATGGATAGATGGATGGATGGTAGATGGATGCTTGGTTGGAGAGTCTGCATAGTAGGTAATTAATAAAAGTTTATTGATTAATTAATTGATGGATGGATGGATACATAGATATTTTGTGTTTATTTTGTGCTAGGCACTGTGTTAAACACAGGGAATATAAATATATGCAAGCCAGCTAGTCCCTGCCTTCAAGGAGCTCTTGGGGAAGACAATATGTACTGAGGACTCTGAAGGTGAGGGGAGAACTGTAGTCTGGCAAGGTGCTGAGATGGTTCATGAGTGGTTCAAGATACTGGTGGTAGTGGTAGTGGTGGGGAGAGATGGAGAGAATGGTATTTGGAGGACAGGCAGCCTCAGTTCTCTCCCAGATGCTCCTGCCTCCAAGGCCAGTTTTGTATCTGCTTTACCACACTTCTTTCATGACTTGAGCTCCAGGTATGATTATCCCTATTTTACAGACAAGGAAACTGAGGCAAAGAAAGGTTAATGGTCACACAGTAAGGTCAGAGACAGAATTTTTTAAATTTGGGTCTTTCTGACTCTAAGTGTAACATTCTATTTGTTTAGTTTACATATATTCTCTTGATTCTCACCAAAAACACCATGAAATTGGCATTGCAGGTATTTTTGTTGCAAGATAACTGAGGCACAGGTAGTATAAGGGTTCTAAGTCACATATCCAGTAGAGCCAGGTCCTCTGCCATCTGCACTGTCCACAGCTATCAAGCTGTCCTTCATCATCATAAAGCCAGCTTTTGCATAAGTGCACAGTTGTACTCACCCCCCCCAATATGTTCAACATTTCTTTTAAGCAATCTTTGCAGAGTGACAGGTGTCTCATTTTCCCATTTTGCTTACCTGACCACCTGAACTGTGGTTCTACGTGAGACATATGTGTGATGGACTAATGAACATCCTATCTTGTAGGCTCGTTAGAATGCCACAATTCAAGGGTATTTGCAAGGCTGCATTAATGCCAATCTTCCACCTTTTTGTTCTAAAATAGATATGCACATTTATATGCCCTCTTCCGTATGATAACCCTTCAAATACTTGAAAATAACTTTTATTCCCCCTGTAAATCTTCTCTTCTCCAACTTTCCATAACCATGGCTTCCAATAACACTTTGCTTTTTCCATGTTGGCATGTAAATAGTCCAACTTTGATAAGTTCTTTATGATTTCTTTTCTGTGTTTACCTTCTCATGCTTCTTATATTTGAATGTCAAATTTTCTTTTCAGTTTTGGTTTTATCAACAAGAATGTTTAAAAGTCCTTAACCTCACTGAATGACCATTTTTTCCCCCGGAACATTATATTCCATTTTGCTGGTTAGGTGATTCTTAGTTTTAATCCCAGCTCCCTTGATCTCTGAAATATCATATTCCAAAATATCATATTCCAAGTCCTTTTATCCCTCAGTGTAGAAGCTACCAGATCCTGGGTTATCATAATTGTGTTTCCACAGTATTCAAATTATTTTCTCTTGGCAGTCTGTAATATTTTCTCCTTGATCTGGGGACTCTGGAACCTGGCTATAACATTACTAGAAGTTTTCTTTTGGGGATTTTTTCAAGAGATGATCAGAGAATTCTATTTTGCCCTCTGGTTCTAAAATATCAGGGCTATTTTCCTTGAGAATTTCTTGAA
>JAQQSW010018708.1:0-11191 GCA_028646575.1 Pseudocheirus occidentalis | reverse complement strand
CTAAGGATACAAGTAGAACAGTAAAGACAGTTCCTACTCTTAAGGAGCTCACATTCTAATGGGAGAGACTACAGATGTGGTCAACTATAAGTTATATGAAAAAGGCCCATGTCCTTAGGGTGTATCAGCAAAGCAGACAGTCATGTATCTTCTTTATTATCGTTTCTAGTGAAAAAATGGCATCTGTTTCTGACACTGGACCACTTGAAAGTGTCAAGGACTTTGGCAACAAGAACTTTCTTTTCTGGATCTTCAGCAGATGTGGCTGTAACGACTGTAGTTCCAGTTGCCAGACTGCTTCCCAGGAAGATGACTGTAACCCCTGGTCTGGAAACTTGGCTGTTCCCAAGCTCTTGGGTTCAGATTCCAAGGGCAGATCGTGGTCAAAGTGGTCGCAGTAGTTTCTCTTGCCTTGTGATGCTACCTCCCACCCTCCCATCTCTCCCTCGGGCTGCCCTCAGTGTTGCAATTGTTGGGCAGCTGTGGGGCTGCCTGGTCTCTTTTCCATAGAAGCCACCTGACTTTCTGGATAAAGGTGGTGAGGACTGGGCTTCCAGTCTTCCAAATGATGCTACTGCCACGGCTCCTGTGCCAATATTCCAGTGGAGTCAACTGGTCAGCATTTGATGATGGTTGTGATGAGGCCCCTTCTACACAAAATATATCTTCTCAATGTTAGCTGGGAGAGCCGGTGTCAGATGTGGGTCTCATGGTTTGGGGGACACTGCTATATTCCCATGGCTTTTGAATTCAGGGTCCTGGATTGTCTCCATCAAGGTCAGAGGGAGATTGCGGTCAAGCGGCTGCTGGTGGTGGTTTGACCTGTCTGGGACTTGCTCCCTCCCCTCTGTGTCTCAGGGATTCCCATCATTTCAGCTAGGCTGGCTTGCCTCCTCTGGGACACCCTGCGATAAAGGTAAGTGCATTCCTCGTCATGCAAGAGCTAGCCTGGCATATTTGTACAGCATTAAAATACTTAACAGGCATTTTTGGAGTTGGGAAAATCTCAAGATCTCTTTCCTCATCTATTTTAAAAACAAATCTGAAAAAAATCACTGAGAAAAATTTCCATTACCATTGGTAAGGGACTTTAGGAAAGCCCTTTTCTGCTTCTAGGTTAGACAAATGGACTCCCGGCAGCTGCACTGAAGAGCCTCAGCTGCTGAAGAGCCTCCTGATTACAAACAGCGCCGCGCATTTTGCATTCAGCCTTTTCATAGCCGAGCAAGAGGCAATACAGCAGCATGTGTGCCTCCCGACAAAGAGGTGGAGTGAAGAAGGAGAAACATAATGCCTCGGAAATGAAGCCAGGATTCCTCATCGAGCTACATGCTGAAAGCTCTTTAGTCCTTTTCCGATTCTTAGGGTATAGAGGAGGTACACACAACCTTGTTGCTCCCCCGCCCCTCCACTCCCATCCTTTACAGCCTTTACCAGATCCCCAGAAAGATCCATGACACAAATAATGGTAAGAATCACTGGCAATAGAGCACCGGACCCAGTGATGGTGTTTAACAACCAGCTCTCCGAACCCCCTGAAAGGTGTGCATCTATATATAAAGATACATGAATATACACAAGTTTATTTAAATTACTGACATAAAGGATGTGCAACACACAACTTGCAAATAATAATAAGACATATAATATTCTTTATTGTAAATTCCATAAGTTCAATGTTTTTGTTGATTTTTGCTGGACTCACACCCAATAGCTAACCTATGGTTGCAATTCAACCATGATTTGACAAATGGAATTGTAGCCCAATCCATCAACTCTTTTCCCAATAAATCTATAATCATGAAATCTGATATGTGATCTGGTGTTAAATTATTTCTTAGCCTCATGAAAATTATATTTATCAAACTAAAAACTTTCAGTAATAGTGCTATCTTTTTTAATAATTTCAGGGGATTTGAGCATTGTGTAACTCTATTATCTACAAAATCCTTGAAATTGCTCAAATCAATTTCTTGTTTTAAAATTTCACTTAAATAATACATTTTTTTCACCAGTTACCCATGGTGAAGTTAGTTCTTTGTAAGGCCTAGTAGAAGGTTCTAATAACTCACGATTATTAAAAAATGCTCTCATCCTTATTTCCATACAATAAGAAATATAAGTTCATCTGCTGAATTAAATTTTCTAGCAACGTATTTCCTAGGCAGAACATTATATTTATTATTTTCAATAAATGCAATATGTTTAAACTTATCTGACTTAATCAAATCTTCAACTTGAGATTCATGCTTTCCAGTACTAATCTTTAAATTTTCCAAAGCTCTTATGGTGAGTCTGATTAATTTTTGCTCTTCCTGAATGTTAGTTGATCTTGACTGCAATGCAGTTGAAAGTAATGGAAATTCTTCAAGAATGTCAATCCTTAAAGCAAGGTCTTGCAAGAAATTAATGTTAGCTAATTTCTTTGCAAGACTAGAATAGGAAGGATGAGAAAAATGTATATATAATACAGGATATATGTGTCATACAACAGTAATAGCTCATAAACTATATGCTACCCATCTCAGTTCCAGTACTCGACCAATTTTAGTCATTTCATTTTCAAGTTCTTTAGCTACAATTTCTTGGTTTGATTTTATTAAATACATCTTAAAGAGAATAAATTTCATCTAGAAATATTTTACATAACTAATTTGCTTTTTTCTGATATTGAATCATCAAGCTATAATCACAATCAATGATTTTAATGGAGCTAACTGCAATTTGGGGAGATTTTTCTAGCAAAATTTTTTGACAACTTTATAGCTACTCCAGACTTTCTTCCCAACATTGCATTACCATCATCTGAACAAAATGCAATCGTTTACTTTTAATGTTCTTTATTAAAACCATGATTCTTTAAAGTAGACAATATATTGAAAATGCATGGCTGTGGTTGAAAACAATTATTTTAAAGCAACAAGTCATATTACCAGCAAAGTAAATTATTGAACTATGTCCTGGCTATGTTTAATAACTGGCTTGCAAAATTCCTGAAAATTTAACAGTTACCTCTTGAAAGCCAGTATGAGCTGACTCTAGGGCACCATTGATTGGGAGTGAATCTAATATGATTAAATGTAAAATGAGTCTTATACTTTAGCTCAAAAAATTAACTTTACAAGTTCAAAATGGAAGAGATATGGTTAAAAATCATTTTCCTTCAAAAGATATGGAATTTTAGTGATTCTCTTAAGCATGGCATTAATCTGTATTGGGGGTATAATAGCTCCCCAGAAAAGGTGATGTTGTTTCAGGTTTCATTGAGAGGTATGAATCCTAGCAGCAAAGAGTTGATAACCCCATTGCACTCTGCCCTGGTCAAAGCATATCAGGAGTATTATGTGCCATTTAGGAATGGTGTTGTTAAGTTGGAAGGTGTCTAGGGAAATAGACTTGAGTCAGGATGGTTCAGGATTTTGAGTCTATAACATATGAAGATCTATGAAAGGAAGTAGGGTTGTTTAGCTGAGGAGAGAGGGCACAAAGGAAAATATTTGAAAGATTGTTGCATAGAAGAAGAACTGGATTTTTTCTATTTGGCACCAGAGGCAGAACTCAGAGCTATGAGTAGAAGTTGGAAAGAGGCTAATTGAGGCTTGATATGGAGGGCAGTAACGGGGTGTGGAATCTGCTAAGAATTAGAACTATCGTAAAGCAGAACTGCTTGTCTCAGGTGTTACTGGGTTCCCCTTCACTGGAGATCTTCAAGCAGAAACTGGATGACCACTTGTTGGGTCTTATATAGGGAATTCTTTGGGGGACATGAGTAGGAGTGATGACCACTGAAATCTCTTCCAGTTCTAGAATTCTGATTCTCTATAGACCCTGACACCAATTACAATGCCTGAAATTCCACTCATTGATTATTTCACACAACTTGTATTTATTCAGATCTGTTTTGCTCATGAGATAAGCCTAGCATGGGACTGTATTTCTGTAAGGGTGAGGGCAGGCTATAGGAAGAGCAATCAAGGATGCTAAAGGAAGACATCATCATTTGGATGAGGGAGAGTCTGTCCTCCCAGTGTTTAATTTCTGACCCATCCTGACACTTTCGTTTTTAAAAATATTGTCCCATAATCCTGCGCTTTTAAAACCTGAATGACATATATATAATGCAAAGCACTTGGCATGTCTTATCTACTTCCTGCCTCATTTGATAGGTACTATGAGAATTATTATCCATATTTTATATATAGGGAAACTGAGACCCAAAGAGATTAAAGGAATAATTAACTATGATCCCATAGCTAGTAAGAGTTGGAAGTGAAATTTGAACCTAGGTCTCCTCAAGCTCCAAATCATGAACTTTTTGTATGTCTTACCCTGTATAACAGCAACAATATGCATTTATACTTTAAGATTTGTAAACCACTGTACAAATATTATCTCATTTGATTTTTACAGCAATAAATAAATAGATGAATGAATGAATGAATAAATAAATAAGTGAATGAATGAATGGATAGACAGACAGATAGATAGATAGATAGATAGATAGATAGATAGATAGATAGATAGATAGATAGATAGACAACAGGGCTATTTTTATTTCCATTTGAAAGATATTGAAACTGAGGCACACAAAAGTTAAATTACTTGCCCAAGGTCACACCTGCTCAGTGTCTAAGGCTGGATCTCAATTCAAATCTCCCATTGACTCCAGATCCAGTACTCTGTCCACTGTGCCACCCGAACTCATGAAAACAAGTCTTTCTGACTGCAGACCTGGCACACTAGCCACTGTGCCACCCAGCTGCCCCCTAGTATCAAAAGACTCTGGTTCAAATTCAGGCTGTGTTACGTGGCTATGGACAAGTCATCTAAGATCATAGATTTAGAACTTGATAGAGTCGCCCCATAGAAGTTTATTAAATGTCTACTCTGTGACTGGCCCACAGTCACATAGCTGTAAAGTATCTAAGGCAGAATTTGAACTCAGGTCTTCCTGACTCCAAACTCAACCACATACCTGCCAATTTTAAGATATCATGCCTCCAGAAGGAAATGAAGAAAACCCCAGGTATTTAAAAATAGTACTAACAACTAAAACTTGACCCAGGTATTAGAATGTTCACTTTTCATATCAATGATTGGTAACCCAACTCATTAAAGGTCTGAAAATGATAAGTCAAACAATGTTTAAGACAAATTCTATTATATTCATCCTTTCAGTGTCTTTTTCTCTAAAGAGAAAGCTAGCCTTGTGTCTCTCTCTGTGTAAAGTACTAGGGTCACCTTTTTCACACTGACACCCTGTTCCAATGTTAGTCTTATTTTTTGTCATTGCCGTGAGCCATATCCAACTAAAGACATAAGTACTATTATTATCCTCATTCTACAAATGAGGAAATTGAGGCTAGAAAAGGTTAAGTGATTGGCCCAGGGTCATATAGCTAGTAATCGGCCAAGGCAGGATTTGAACCCACATTTTCCTAGTTCAGCACTCTTATCTATGTCACCAACTGCCTTTATTATATGTATAATATTATATTTATACTGTTATTCTAACATATATATAATTATAATATATTATATATAATAATGTAATTATAACAATATAATTATAATTTATATGTTATACTTATAACACAGTGGCATACATTTGCATTTTAAATATAAATGTTCATTTTAATATATAAATTGACTATATTAATTTAGAAATAAGTAATAATTTTAAGAATGATAAGGCAGATCATTTCAGGTACAATTAGAAACTAAATGGTACTGGAGATGAAAGACTAATAAAATCCAGGGAAATGGGAATCCACACTTATTTAAGAAAATAATGCTATAGCTTCTAATACATGTAAATTCAGAAAATGAAAATAAATTGGCAAAATTTATTAATATATTTTCCTGTAAGAATAGATCATTTGTATAATTAAAGAGATCAAAAGTACTTACTCTTCCAGGTATATTTTCCTGTAAAATAAAAGAAAAATGAAAGAAACATTAATTCACATAAATTAAAGGAAAAGGAAGTCACATACATAATCTTGATAAGCATTTTGAAAAGCATATAGTATAATGGCATATAGAATGAAGTAGAATAATTAATAACCTCGATTTACTAGGTAATGTGTTATTTGTCTTAACATTTCAGGTTTGAAATAAATATAAAATAAAACCTCATTAATTCACACTAAAAAATTAATTTTTAAAAAATAACTTGGAGGCAGGTTGAAGTCTTCATCAGTTCTATGGACATAGAGGATTTCTCAAAAAAACCAAAAATTATTCTAAAAAGACTGCAAAGACAATATTTAACTTTCTATAGTGTTGAAACTTGAGGTACTTTAGCAACTTTGTATTTAAATTCAAATAACTCATATACTTTTAAAATGAATGTTTTAAACTCATTTGAACAGTTTGCCCAAACCCTGTGCTTGGTCATGCTTAGCTTAATATGAATTTTTTAAACTTAAAATGAATAAAACAGCATTTATTTTAGAACATGCTTTACCTTAAAATTTCACTAGTTAAACCAACAGGTCTACTCTCCAGTTTAGGCCCATTGAGGAGGCTCTACTTTCCTTCAGTTTATTATGCAAGGTCCTTAATAGCATCACACAGTGGCGGAGATTGGGACTAGATAGAAGGATGGGAAGCTCATCTACGCTATGCCCCCAGGTCTATCTAAGCTTCAGGGAGCTTCCCTCTTATGACTTTATCATGATGAGACAATCTAGTTTTCAGGAACCCTTTATATCCAGTCCAATCTACACTGGTTAAAGAAAATTCTGTCATTAACAGTTGCCCAATTTGGCTTCAGTTGAGCTGACATTTTTTTAAATGGAAGGAAAGAAACAGTAAAAGCAGATTTGATTTGTTTCTCTTTGTTTCATTTTGTTTTCTTTCCTTATTTTGTTTTCTTTCCTGTCTTTTTCTTTTTCCTTCCTTCCTTCCTTCCTTCCTTCCTTCCTTCCTTCCTTCCTTCCTTCCTGCCTTCCTTCCTGCCTTCCTTCCTATTTTTTCCTTCCTCTCTCCTTCTTCCCTACTGCCTTTTCACTCCTTCCTTCTTTGTCTTTCCTTTGATTTCCTTCCTTCCTTCTTTCTTCCTTCCCCTTCTTTCTTCCCTTTCCTTTCTTCTCTATGGGAATAAGAATTCCCATGTTAGTTATGCTAATGCTCACTCTTTCTTTCCATTTGCTAAAGACTCTTCATGGATTACATATGGAACAAGGGGATGAATAGGGTATTCACAGAGAAACAAAGGACTAAACCCATTTCAGAGTGTGAATGAAAAGGTTGTTCCTTTTACTGTCCAAAAGAAATAAGAGTATTTCCCTATTTGTACTTCAGGTATTTTGGAGAGGTATTGATGTAAAAATGTAAAAAATCTTGCATGGGATACCAGATTTGTCTGAAGCAGAGGCCACAGTTAATGAAATTATACCATTGACACAGTAACGCCTTCTTTTTTCCTGATTTTATGTTTTAGAAAAAGTTATATTTTGAGCTAAAATTTGTTCTAATAGCCAGAGCCAGGGGAAAATGTTGGAGGGACATGGAGGATGTGATTTGGACAAAGTTGTTCTATCCATTTTTTTTTGCATTAAGGGAATTAAATAAAACTTTTATCACCATGAGCATTTACAAAATCTTTAGTATGTCTCACAGCTGACCAATGTTTTATGAGCAATACCTTCTTGGGAATAACAATTTGTTCTCAATCGAGTATATGGAAAGGGGAATAAAAACAATACTGAGCAAGGGCTTTAAATATTGGATGGTGCAGTAAAAACATCTCTAGATTGTCATCTGCATTAATGAATACATTGTGGGAGAGTCACAGTGAAATGTACTTAGTTCCCAGCTCCTTATTATAAACTACCTTTCTACTGTGAGAGAAAAGATACAGTAGAAATATGGTTGTAGCGAAAGTGCCTGGAAGATGGAGACAGGAAAGGCATTTCCTCAGAATAGCTAGTGATAGAGAGTGTATGGGTAGTAACGTAGCTTAAAAAAAAAAAAAGTAGGTAGGAACCTACCTCACAATTTTAAAAAGAACCTCTCATTTTTAAAATGCAGATTTTTTCATTAAAAATCCAAATAGTTAAACTTCTTAAATGCAAAGTCAGCTTGAATGGTTTAAAAAAAAAACCCTACAGCTCTAAGTAATGGGGATTAAGCCCCATTCCATCAAAGTTTAGCACCCTCTCTTTCCTCCTATAACTACACAGTCTCTTTCTCCATATCCTCCCCAAATTTTGTCCTGCCAAGTTTCAATCTTAGATTACTCCTACCTTCTACTGTATTCACTATTACTCAAGTGCTGCTAAATTAAACTAGAGAAAATCATAAAACCATGTTAAGCTGGGTCCAGAACAATAATAATCTCAGCTGGGCCCTCACAGTGACAAATTAATTCTTTCAGATTTTCCTAATTAATTTTTTCAAACCCAGCCTCTGATACTTGCTAGCTGTTTGACCTTGGGCAAGGCACTTAACCCTGTCTGCCTCTGTTTCCTCATCTGTAAAATGAGCTGGAGAAGGAAATGACAAACTATTCTAGTATCTTTGCCAAGAAAACCCCAAATGGGGTCATGAAGAATCTGACATGGCTGATACTACTGAACAAAAACAAATTAATTCCTTATCCCCCTCACCTCAGTGGTTTTCCTAATTCTTCATTCCTCAAAATCTCATGGTCTCCTCTCCCTCTGCACTCTCACTTCCTCTACACAATCTTGTCTCGTATTTCACTGAAAAAATTGAGACTATTTGGTTTATATGTCCAAGTGTATTGCATGACTTCTTATCTTAGCATCCATGAACTATATATATGTATGTGAATGGCATGCACACACACACACACACACAATTGGTTCCTTTTGTAACTGTATGCATTTTATTTTATACACTTAAATTTTCTGAAAAGGGGTTCATAGGCTTCCTCAAATTGCCAATGGGATCCATGACACAAAAAAGGTTAAGAATCTTCTCTCTTGAGAAATTCCCCACATTATCCTTAAACCCAATATGACAAGAGAGAGCCTGAACAAAGTTAAAGGAGATATCTGGTAGACTCTAATCATAATTCAGTTTCCTATGCCCTTCCCCATTGTTACCCAGGAAACCACATTTGTGTCAGGGCAGGGACTAAGGGAAGCACAATGTAAGAAAAGACAAAAAAATAGAGTTGAGTTTTGAGAGATAACATAGCCTGGCAAAGATTATGGAAGAGAGCTGGTTCTTGAGAAATAATTGTCAGTTTTTAGAAGCTAAAGAAGATTGTAGAGACTGTAGCTACAAAAATTACAAGCAGAGAAGGGACAATGAAAAGAATAGGCAAGGTTGACAAAGACCATTCACCAAGTGCTTGGAGCTCAAAAAAGCTCCCAGAAGCATGAGCAGTAGAGCAAGGTGGCAAAAGAGGTTTATTACAGACATGTCTGCTGAAAACAAATTGAGTTGAACATGGCAAGAAGAATAGCCCACCTCGAAAACCAGCACTGACATGGAGAAGCAAGGTCAATGTTCTACCTACTAGAATCCTGTTCAAATTAGCATTTTAAATGAAGGACTGAGTGAAGAAAAGCTATGTGCACTGGGAGGTACTGTTATTTTACTGAGTTTCCAATATTATTCCTATTTCTTTCCTGTAACCTCTAAATAAATATGTTCATGTTTTGAGCCTTGTGAAACATTGTGCTTGTAAGGGGAATAGGCAAATACAGTACTCTCCTACTTCCAAGGGTGTTGGATACTGAAATTCTAATATTATCTGCATGATTAGGAAGCAAGAGAACTGAGAAATTCCCCCATAGTGTATTTGGGCCCCATGTGAAAAGAGAGAGTTTTAACAAAATAAAAGGAGACTGCTGATAGACACTCTAATAGTGATTTGATTTCCTATGCCCTTTCTACTTTGTCCATAGAGAACAGAACCACATAGGTGATTAACCCTTAAAAAGCTGACTAACTTGATCTTCAGCAGGTAAAGGAACTTCTGTGAAATGCAATGTTCTATAGAGACATCCTTTAAGCATTACTGAAGCTTCGAATTAGTTCAAATCTGACCTCAAATATTTATGCTCTATGTGACCTTGGAGAAGTTACTTAACCACCGTCTGCCTCAGTTTTCTCATCTGTAATCTGAGCTGGAGAAGGAAATGGCAAACCACTCCAGTATCTTTGCCAAGAAAACCCCTCAAATGAGACCACAAAGAGTCAGACACAACTGAAAAACTACTGAACAAAACTCAGAGTTGCTGTGAGGGTCACATGAGGAAATACTTGTAAAGAACTTGGCAGAGTGCCACACTCAAGCAGCTACTGCCTTCAGTACAGTGACTACTGGGTTGTTTTCCTGAGGCTCTCTTCTTCTTCTCATGCCTTAAAGACGGCAGCTTGGGAAATATCTAAATTTGTTAAAGGAATTTATTTTGCCCAGTATTGGAACTCATATGTTATAGAAAAGGAGTCAATGAGAAGTGCATTCTTGAATTCTTTCCTAAAGTTTTTGGGTATTTTGAAATTGTTTTTATAGGAGCATAGGTTTGGAGCTGGATGCATAGGTGTGCATAGCTTATGGGCTATGTGTGCTAGAGTATGTGGGCATACTTTAGTGTGGGTATTGTCATTAGTCCTTCACCTTCCTTGAGGAGAATGGAAACTCTTCTAAGTTTCTTTGAGAAGGGATAGCCAATGGGAATGCTCTCCCCAGGTTGTGCTGTTCTGTCTATGTTTTAGATACATTTATAACTAGAAGGGACCTTGTAGATCAATTCCAACCCCTCTCATTTTATAGATGAGAAAATTTTGGCCCGAGGAAATCAAATGACTTGCCCAAGGTCACTGTAACAGTAATCAATTTAGCAGATACTTAGCCCTTAGTAACTTAGGGCTAAGTATGGAAGATGTGAACTCTGCCTCCTGTTGAGAGGGCATGAACTCTCCTGTTGCTGAAAGAGCAGAATGGGTTTAGCTGAGATAAGAGGCCAGTGTGTGTCTATAAGAAGAGTTCTAGAGACGGAGAGACAGAATTGGGAATCTTCCTCCTGATGGCTTCTGTTGGAGGAAGCAGGATTGTCCCAGCATCTGGGAGCTGGGTTGCTGGACTGAAGAAGGGAGTTGGAGTTTTCTTAAGAGAGAGAGAGAGAGAGAGAGAGAGAGAGAGAGACAGAGAGAGACAGAGAGAGACAGAGAGACAGAGAGACAGAGAGAGAGAGACAGAGAGAGA
>JAQQSW010018707.1:0-11191 GCA_028646575.1 Pseudocheirus occidentalis | reverse complement strand
CTCCTGAGTCTGTCAAACAATCACCTAGACTCAGGAGCAGAAAGCTGACAGGTTCTCATCCAGTCCTCAGGGATGAACAGCTCCCAGGTCGTTGTCCTCTGCAAACATCAGTTTCTTCCAAGGGGAAGCCTTTTCTTCATTTTGACGCTGGGTGGTCTCTCTGATTCCCTGGATCCTCTTCCCTGGTCCCAGCTCCCTCCTGAATCTGCCAGACAATCACCTAGATTCAGGAGCTGAAAGCCACCAGGCTCTCATCCAGTCTCAGAGATGAACAATTCCCAGGTCCTTGTCCAGTCCTCAGGGCAATCCCCAGCACACACTGAAGTTCACCGGGTTCAGCTCACCTCAAACCCTTCAGCACTTCTCTTGCCTGGAACTCAAGGATCATCCAGGCCACCAACAAACAAAGTCCCATCCTGTTCATGTCTTCAGTCAGCTTTCAGATACTGGGAGAGGAACACACTCTCTCTCCCTCTCAGCTGACTTCAGTCTCCACTAATCCTCCTTCACTGAGAAGCCACCTCCAAAAACTGTCTGTCTCTCCAAAATTCTCCTGCTTATAAGCACTTTCCTTCTCCCAAGTCAGCAGGGGAGTTAACACCTTCATACCAATGGACAGAGTTCTAGATTTAGCCCTAAGTATCTGGTCTACTTAGCCCTAAGTATCTGGTCTACTTGGTCCTAAGG
Source organism: Pseudocheirus occidentalis (assembly GCA_028646575.1). Lineage (NCBI taxonomy): Eukaryota > Metazoa > Chordata > Mammalia > Diprotodontia > Pseudocheiridae > Pseudocheirus > Pseudocheirus occidentalis. The sequence goes on along the minus strand of JAQQSW010018707.1, from coordinate 10,504 downwards.
ATCTGATCTACTTAGCCCTAAGTATCTGATCTACTTAGCCCTAAGTATCTGATCTACTTAGCCCTAAGTATCTGATCTACTTAGCCCTAAGTATCTGATCTACTCAGTCCCAAGTATCCTATCCACTTAGCCCTAAATATCAAACAAATTGATTACCATTACAGTCAATACAATCATGACAAATCCTCAAATTCCTTAAGAGCCTGGACAAAATGGTGGATTTTTAAAATCATGCTCCCTTTTATTGGTGTTTTAATAAATCTTATCTTTGACTGAAAGAAGGCTTGGATCAAATTCATTCAGGCAGGGCCTGCACATCACTATTTTGGGGTCCCAGCACCACTAAATATCAACACCAGGAAAAGCATGGAGACGTAGGTGATATATTTAGATAAGATATGGTTCTGGCTTTCATGTAGCTTACAAGTAGTCTAGGAAAGAAATATGGCACAAATTCAAACAATCACACTATTCAGCATCATATAATAAATATGTTTGTTGTGAAACAAAATGCTACATGGGGTATTAGTGGGGATGTCAGTATTAATGCAAGGGGAAAAAAGAAAAGTTTCATGGAAGAGTCAGAGTCCAAAATGGACACTGGAAATTCATACAGCAGAAAGTGGAAGAGAAATCATTCCAGTAATAAAGGGATAGAAGTTAGAAGCCATGTAGCAATTTCACAGAAAGTCAAAAGGATATGTTTTTTGGAAAATGGAGGGCATTTGAGGCTAATGATAAGAAATAATTGTGGAAAAGTAGGATGGCACTAAAGGGTAGAGAGTCATGAATTCTAGGCAAAGAGATCTGAAATTACTCCATACACAATAGAAAGCCTTTAAGTATTTTTGAGTGATGGAACCAGAATACCAAATATTTGATTTGAGAAAATTATTATTGAAGCAGAATTAAGGATAGATTAGAAGGGGAGGTGGTTAGAGACTACAAGGTTATTCTATTTCTCTATCATGGAATGGACTATCTCATTCCACTCCCACCCCCAGCCCCTCATCATGTCTGTCTGGCAAAATACCTCCTTTTTTTCAAGGTCCAACTCAGTTACTGCTTGCTCCAGAAAGTCTTCTTTTGTGCCCCAGCTGAAAGTGTTTTATCCCTCCCTAATTTTCTCAAAGCAGTTTCCCTGATCCTGTTTTTTTAATGCTTATTTACTCTCTCATATATTATATTACAGTAGAATTTCCTTGGTCAATATAAGAAGAGTTATCCTTTTCTATTCATTCCATCCATAATTACCCATTCATGGGTATTCTCTTGAATAGGAGCTAAGTAAGAGCTTCTTTTTTGTTTTCTTTTGTTTTTCCTATCTACATTTAGATTTATGGGGTAAAAGAAACAACAAAAGCCATGAGAAGCTATGACTTGGACTGAGCTATGGACAGATGGAATGAATACTAAAGAGGCACAGTGTAGAAAGACAATATATTGAAGAATCATGGAGGATCCCCAATCCAAGTGCAGCTACATAAATCAAGGTCAGAGTAAGGTGGATTAACCATAAGAGCAATTAAACCTAAACTTCTAATCTGCTGGACTCCTAATTAAGTGCAGATCACATGAACTACATAAGACTCTGGGGAATGTATCAGAATAAAAGGGAACTGGAACCCTCTTGAGTCTGTCTGGGTTCTCTGGGTATGTACTTTTTATTTTTATGATAATAAATTTTAAAATTGATAATAACAAATAAGATGGTAATAATATCTGTCATATGCTTAAAACCTTACTTTTCTGATTCTTTTTATTTTGCAGGGAGGAAGTCAGGGCATTTGGGGTTAAGTGACTTGCCCAAGGTCACACAGCTAATAAGCATTAAGTGTCTGAGGCCAGATTTGAATTTAGGTCTTCCTGACTCCAAGGTGGGTGCTCTATTCACTGCACCACCTAGCCACCCCTTCTCATTCCTTCTAGGGGAGTTGTCAGGTACTTTTTAGGGGAATGTCAAAATTTTATGATCTAAGTTTCAACCTAAGCAAAACAAGATGCACAGAAAAATTAGCAAGGGCTCACTTTGATTGAGGCAGACAAATTAGAGGAAATGAGAATTTTCCAAAAGGACTTAAACCTTTTTTTTACCAGTATTGATTCTTACACAAAATTTTTGATACATATATGCTTTCATTCTGTTTTTCCCTGTTATATTGAAAGCTGAGTGAGAGCCAGAACTGTTATCTCTATTTTTAATCTCATTGACTAGCATATTGTCTTACACATATTTCAATGAATCTGTGGTAATATCAGCAAGAATATTCTTTCTACTGATATAGACTGAAATACATTTCTTCAGTTCACTTCTTTCCACTATTTCCATAAATCTTTCATAGAGGATCCAGCTACTGCTTCACACATACTGGATGCTTAATGAATATTTGTTTAATTGAACCTCTAAGATAATCAAGTCTTGCTATTATGATTAAAAAACCAGATTAGGATTTTAAAAATTATTTTCTAATGATTACAAGACTTAAAACTGAAAAAGGAGTCTTAAAAAGCATGTAGTAAAAAACCCTATGAATAAGGTAGCTAATATTTTTTTTCTTGAAAAATGAAATACAGGGTTCAAGATCACATAGATGCATAACTCCCTTACTCAAAGCTCCCTTATCTTAATAATACTGACTGGTTCAATCCACTTTACTAGTTTGTTTGTTTCCTTTAGGGAACTAGGAGTAATTCTGAGGGATGGGGCAATTCTATATCACACTATCACTCATGAGCCCCCACCAGTTTGCTGCTCATCAGTTATCATTTGATATAAATTAGCCAGTCAGGGTTAATTAGCTTTTAGAAATGGGTATTTACTAAAGTTGTATAACAAAATCTGTATAAAACATCCATTTACCACCCCATCCCCAAAAAAGACCTGGACAACACTATTCTACAAACCCATGCAGAGTCCCAAGGAGTGTGGTCAATAATAAAAAAGCTTCTGATATGATGAAGAGATAAACTTATAGCTCCTTATTATTAGAAACTATTTTCTTCCTTTATATAGTCCTCATGAAATTCTTTTAGGCACAGCTTTTTACTGGGCTCCTTATAAAGCCCCGAGGATATCTTTTCGCATTTGTCTAGTCTACTCTTGATGTGGACAATGTCATCAACCTTTCTTGTTCCAAAGTCACTGTTAAGGATGCTAATAGGAAGTCCAGACCTTCTAAACTTTCAAAGTTTACAAGGTTATACTCTGTTCAAAGGTGGTAAGGAGGAGAAAGACTTTCTCTTCATTGCCTGCCCCATGAAATTGTTTCTCAGGGTCTTGACTGACATTCTTCTATCAGTAGGCAGGACTGCTATTGGAATACTAGATTCCAATTTAACTTGATGTTTTCATCTATTTTCAGCTATTTCTAATACACTTCTTGGTAATCTTATCTCACTTCATCCAAAGCTCAAAGCATTTAACAGCTTTCAAATTGATTAAAGACTTTTTTTATATTCAAGTTTATGCCTTTTCTTACATGATTAATTCAATAAAGGTGTCTAGAAATTGTTTACATCTATTTAATACTTTTGATTGATTGATTCAGTACTGAAATCTAGGTCTTCTGTATTCAATTGACAAGGGTTAATTTCTCCCAACACAGCATATAGAAATTTTAAATAGAAGAAAGACTTGAATTCAAGTACTCTCACTCCGAATCTAATGCCCTTTCTTGTAGATAACATCTCAGGCTGCATTAATTATGCACAAATGGTTTCTCCATTGATTGAATATGCATTGATTTGTCATACCTATAGAGATTCTCAGAAATATCATGTGACTGCTGGAAATATGATTCTACAGAAGCAATGCCTTTTGGAATGTAGCTTTAATTTGCTGGGGAGCAATGATCTTATCTGTTGCTTCCACTTGACTAGTTTTCTCCAAGTTTAAAATTGCCTACAGTACTGAAGGCAAGTACATCTCCAGCTCTTAAAATTTCTGAATCACTAGGTGCTGCTAATCCAGGTATTTGAAGCTTAATGTGGCTTGGGAACAACAATTGTTCTCTCCCTTGCATTTATAACATCCTTTGGGAGTGGGGACAAGGGGGAAAGACAGAAGAACTCTGTATTGTCAGTAAGAATTTTATAGAAGAAAAATGAGAAGCTTTTAATTGTTTATCATTCCTTTAAAATACATCCACCAAATGGAACATTTAAAAGACATTTTAAATATTATTTCTATTTTTAAAAGACAAAAATATTATTTCTATTTTTCCCTGTGTGAAGAAATTTGCCCACTGTGCACTTTTTTGAAATGAAGGTCCCCAACAGTGGACAACCATTGTCCTCATTCCTTGACAGTGTTAGATTTGATGACAAAGAAAAACCTGACTCTTTTTCAAAGAAGACCCATTAATGTTGATTCCTATCTTCTCTTTATTATCTCCAACATATCCAGCATATATCTTGTTTATTAATTGTTATCTTCAGGCTGTCTCCTCAATTAAATCATGATTTTATGAACAGAATGTTTTTGCTTTCATTTTTATCCCTGACACTAAGCACATAATAAATACATTAAAAATGTTTGTTGCTTAACTGATTGACATGATTGGAAGCACCCAGCTCTCCACAGCTGTAAAACTGCATGCCTTTGTGGCATCCATGCCTTCTCAAGTCCCTAGAGACTTTTTTTGGGGGGTGCAAATATGCTAACAAAAAGCTCCCATTTTGAGCGATGTTCTGGACTTCAACAAAAAAGCAATGTACTTTTAAAATACTTGGCAAAAAGGGATAGCTTTTTGTCAGATCATGCATCCTAATTTGACTCCAAAAATGGAACTGGCTATTGGTTCAAAGCTCAACAATCTTGCTCCACCTTGTTCAGCAATCAGACAAGGAGGAAGGCCACTTTTTTCCTTTGTACTACAGGCAGTTTAGAATGACCCGTATATACTCATGAAAATTGACACATTGACAGAAAATATAGCTAAATCTGTGGGAATAAAGGCTTTCTTTCATGAAAGTTTTTTTAAAGAATTTTTTTCTTTCATTTACAAATGAAATTTATTTGATGCTTTGACAGAACTACTATACCTTCCACAGATACTGCAGTACATTATTTCCCACTAAAATTAGTGCAACATTATCAATTCAAGTTGGATTGAGAGCATTAAATATTAATAAGGTTACCACTCATCTCAATTTTCAAAAGAACAGCCTATATATAGGGCATGAAGACATTCCTAAAATATCTCTGGGACCCAGAGAAGGAGCATTGGCTCACAGACGGCTGCTGCAATGACTTAGTTGAGGGAGTCAAACTTTACCAGGGAGTATGCCTAACAGGCAAAGAAAATAAAGTAAAATAGTTTTACTTTAAAGGAGGAAATAAGTTGATTGTAAAAAGGGGGGCAACTACTGGGATATGATTAGATTCCATTTTAAAGGTTTCTTCAGTCTAAAGTTTTTCTTGTAGGGATGGTTCATTTTATAGTGTGTTTTTAAATGTGATACTACACATTCATTCATTCAATAAATACAGGGTGTTCAAAAAGTCTAAATGTAGTTTTAAGCCTTAAGATCTTAAAACTACACTAAAATTTTTGGAACATCCTGTATTTCTTAAATGGCTATTCTTCATAAGGCAATGTATCTTAATGAAAATTCTCAATGTTGCTTAATAGTCTAGCCCAGAGTTTTTGTAATGTGAAGAAAATGGTGTTTTCAAAAGGAATTAGGTTATAACACATTTCATTACCATTAGGTTTTCAACTACAGTCATTTATAGAAATGATGGGAATCTGAATTAAAGCCTAATAACAGAACCCAGTGTTAACTTCTCACCTTCATATTATTTCTGTTCTGTGAAATTTGAAATTAGTTTTTGTCTCTTTCACCATGAATTATTTTTGTATTATGGTCATTCTCCAGAGCAAAAGGGGACAGTTTCAGTATTATTTAGATTTTATTTTATCTGCTAGCTTTCAGAGAGAAAAAACAACAAGATAGAGAATAATTTAGTTTCTAATTTCACAATTTCTTTAGTTCAATGGCCTTTAAGCATGTTTATTAAGGAATTGCTTTGTTATCCTCTCATTACAGATCGCCTCCCCCATCCCATGTAACACAACACTCTAGCAACAAGATTAAAAATTGCATTTTTTTTGCATCCCCTTCTCTATTGTCATAGCAATGCACCACTTACATACCCTGCTAAGCTTAGTGAAGGGTCAGGTTGTCCTATGTATGCATGATGATTGCTCTCCATTCCAGACAACATTGTATGAAGAGGTTAGCTACAGCTAAATGGCTTGCCAACACAGCTACATAACTACTATGATATGCTTTTTGGCAGAATAGAGTTTGAAGCCAAAGTAAGAGTCAACAAAACAAGACAGTGATTAGTGCAAAAGAAAGGTCTGAGCTTGAACAAAGAACTCATCACACATCACACTCAATGAGAACAATCCTCTACACTTTAAAACCAAGATAGATGGTAATGACAAAGTATCACTGCCCCTTCCCCCATCTGTCAGATGAGTCACTACTGTGGATCTGTGGATTGCTTATTCACCACTGCTGTCCTCAACATGAGAAGCTGCTTTGTCCACAGAGCCTTGGAAAACTACCAAATTGTGGATTTTGTGAATTCACCCTAATTTTAAGTTGTCAGGAGCCCTGCACCTAAGGAATTATAAAGTTATGTATGGATGAAGGTACTTTATATCCATAGCTTAGATGGACTGATTATAACCAGGGGTATATACTGGAACCAGTTTTGAACTGGCTCAAGAGAGTCAGTTGTTAAATTTTCAGTGGGAGTATTCACACCTTGGAAATTGGCAAAGGCTAGAAATCAAGGCTTTATTTGAACACACTTTGAAAATCAGTGAGCCAGAGAAAGGAAAAGGCATCAAGTGCTATAAAACTTAGGCTCCTGAAAAGAGTTCTCTATATGCTTCTGATGCTGCTGTTGGTCCTATCATCATTCTCTTTCTCTCCAACTCTCTTCCCTCATGTTCTTTTTCAGAGAGATGTAAAAACAGATACACTAGTGGAAAATTCCACCTATTAATCCTAATCCTGAGATAGCTTCCTCTCTTCCAGTGCTGGGAAAGAATACAAATTTTATGTTCTGTAGTTGCTTAACCACAGTCACAATTCAGCTAGTTCAAACCTTGCCAGAAGGACATTTACAGGAAGCAGTAGCACTTGAGAGCGCCATTCAATTTGTAGCTACCTCACCCATTCTAAGCTGGTAGCCTATAACAGACAATCATGGGACTGGATCTCAGGATTAAAAATATGCCTGGATCTTTTGAATTTTTGGAAGATGAATCATTAATTAATTTTTTCCTTGTCTTTACAAGGGAGAAAGATTGAAACTACTATGAGGTTTCCCCTCAAGCCCTGCATATTGGCAAAGATTACAACAAAAGGTAGAAGTAGTCAGTGCTGAGTGGCCTATGGGATGACGGCTCACTGGAGAAGTGTTATTAGATCTGTGGAAAAATTGGATTTATGCAACAAAAGTCACTCAACTTTTTATATTTTTTGAACCAAAAATCATGTTGTAGCAAATGTATCTCAAGGATGAGAGAGAGAGAGAGAAAGGAGAGAGGGAGGAGAAGGAAGGAAGGAAGGAAGGAAGCAAGGAAGGAAGGAAGGAAGGAAGGAAGGAAGGAAGGAAGGAAGGAAAGAAGGAAGGAAGTTAACAATGAATATTTACATAACTAGGGCTATGTGGTGTCAGACACCGTACTAAGCACTTTACAAATATTTTATTTCATCCTCATAACAATATTGGGAGTAAGGTGCTATTATAATAATTTTGAAGATGAAGAAATTGAAACAAAGACAGCTTAAGTGACATGCCTTGCCTAGGATCACAGAGCTAGTCTGAGATTTTCCTGACTCCAGGCCTAACACTCTAGCTACTGTTGGAGGGGGTGGGGGAGAGGGAAAGGGATGGAGACAGAGAGAGACAGACAGACAAAGAAAGAGACAGGCAGGCAGACACACACACAGATAGAGAAAAAGCAAGTGAGAAAGAGATAGAGTCAGAGGTACAGGGACACACAGAGAGACAAGGACAGAGGCAAAGTATTAAAACACTTACTATGTGCCAGTATATGCTAGGTATACAAATCCAAGCAAAAAGCCACACTGCTTCTTCCCTTGAGAATATTTCACTGTAATGAATAAAAGGATGCTAAAAAGGTTGAGAAAGGAAGTATGAGGTACCCACTCATGTCAAGGTCCAGAAAAAGTTCACTGAGTCATTGGCTGAAGAAGTTTTGCTCCAGGTTGTTTAGCACCTAGACAGAAGGGAAAATCGTGCTTCTCTTAGTAATTTAAGAACCTTAGTATGGCCTACATATTCTCAGGACAATTGGCATGTGGACTGAGAATGGAGCTAAATATGTAGAATGAGGGCTTTGCTTTTTAAGAATCTACTATTGATCTTGAGAAAAGACTATAAAAATTGATCCACAGCAGCGGTATGTGTAGATTGTGTGCTCCTTGAGAACAAGAACTGGATTATGCCTTTTGTTTGCATCCACATTGGCTATTAGATTGCTGAAGGAAAGGACTGGAAAGATGTGCGTAGGTGCTTAATAAGTGTTCAATGACTGATTAAATGATAATGTAAATTTACAATCTCAACCAATAAACTTTTATTAAGTACTTACTATGTGCCAGTCAAATAGGTATACAGAGTACCTGGAATGTAGAAGAGGCTTAGTGAATCATTATTGAATGATTAACTCACTGAAGTGAATTTTTAAAAAAAGACTTTTGATAAGCATTTTCAGGATACCTGAAAGAGCTGAAAATACTTATTAGGGAAAAATCACAGACTGTATTATTGCCCAAAAAGGCAATGGAAAAGCCAACAATAACTACCAAACAAAATGATCACTTTCTCTATAGGCATTCTTGAGGGAAATAAAAAAGTTAGAACCTTCAAAAATTCAATTGGTTGTGGTACTAATAGAGTGTTCTGTCGGGGACCTTTTACCTGTTTCTGGATGTGCTGCCCAGCACCTTTGTCTTCAATAACTGACCGAGCCCCCAGGGCTTCTCATGAATACTCTAAGAAGAAACTACTTGATTAAGGCTTTTCCCAACTTTTCAAATAGGGCCTGTTTCTCAGAGATTCTTCAGCCTAGACTATGACAGGTCATGCCCACTACCCCAGGAGTAGACAGGACCAGAAAGAACAATGCAGTTACCTGTATTTTTTTTTATAAATTTTAAAGCTTCCAAACTCATTTCATTTTTTTTCTCTTTAACTGCAGATATTTTATGATTCTCTCAAGGCAAACTTATATGGTACAATCATATCTCTGAAATGTTCAGATAAAAATTTCAACACTTCAACAGTTTGAAATCCACAGATTAAAATGAACCCGAACATATAATGAAGGGAACACTTATAAAACTTCCCTTTGAATTATAGAATCTTAAAATTGGAAGGAACTTCCAGTCTCACTTGAAAACCTCTCACAATGTTTTACCAACTATCCCCCAAGGCAAATCCATTACACTTTTGGAAAACTATAATTAAATTTGCCTTACATCCAGCCAAAATATCTTTTCAGCTTTATCCTGGTTCTGTCATATGGGGTCAAATAGAACAAGTCTAATCCTTTTTGTAATTGTGAGTCCTTAACTATTTAAAGACATCTTTGAGGTCCCAACTACATCATCTCTTTTCTGGGCTGACCACATATGGTAGTGTTCAGTGCTCTCAATAGCCAGATCCTTACATACCTATATGGTGCAGGTTGCTGGTACAGTGGATAGAAGCTTGGGCCTGGGCTCGGGAAGACCTGGGTTCAAATCCAACCAAAGACACTTACTAGTTGTGTGATCCTGGGCAAGTCACTTTACCTTGTTTACCTCAGTTTCCTCACCTGCTAAATGAACTGAAGAGGGAAACTCCAAACAATTCCAGTATCTTTTCCAAGAAAACCCTAAAGGGATCACGAAGAGTCAGGCATAACTGATGAGGACTAAATGACAACAAATCGTACCTCCTATATATTTTTGTCAAACTCCCTAGCATATAGAACCGATACTTGACGCAATATCCCAGAAGTCCAAGACAGAATTCTCTACCTGTTTCCCTTTGTTCGTCTCTGCCTTTTCTATGCAATCTAACATCAGATTAACTGCTTCATTTCCACGTCAAAGCTTTGAATATTGAATTTTTGGTTTATTAAAATTTCAATACATTTTTTCACACAAGCATTTCAAGTTATGCTTCTCTTAGTCATAGAATTGGCTTTCAGGAACCCAGATCTAAGAACCTATATTTCTCCCTACATGGTGCAGTACAGTTGAAAGTGGGCTTGATGAGGAATTAGGAAAAATTTGGCTCATATCCTATCTATGCCATTTACTAGCAGTGAGCCCATAGAAAAGTCATTTAAGGGTGGAGCCAAGATGGCGGCATAGAAGCAGCAAAGGACCACAGCTCCCACACAAACACACTAAAAAACTCATAAAATGGGACGCTAAACAGATTTTCAAGCTCCAAAACTCTCCA
>JAQQSW010018706.1:0-11191 GCA_028646575.1 Pseudocheirus occidentalis | reverse complement strand
GAATCCAGAATTTAAAGTTCTGCAATACCTGCAACTAGGAATTAAGATATACAGGGGCTGGGATAGGGAGACCCTCCCTGCCTTACCAGAAAGTAAGAGAGCAGAGCAGGGAAGGGTTTTTACAGTGGGATTGCTGTTTTAGGGTTGGGGCAGGGGCAAGACAGGGAGAAAATTTGTAATTCAGAAATGTCATGAAAATGAGTGATGTAAACAAGAAAACGAATTTTTTAAAAAAGGCAGAAATGGGGAAATTCTGGAGCCCCTCCTTCATGAGCCTCTTACTCCTCTGTCTCCCTGCTGTATCCCCTTTTACCAAATCTACCATCCCCTTCTGCTCTACACATTCCAAGAATTCATGAAATTAATGGGTAATGATAAGTAATCCTCCTTGTTTTACTTTTCTTTTTACAGTGTCAGTTAACATTCTCAGTCTCTGCTTTAGCTTTGTACCTGTCCCTTTTTCTCCTGAAAGCTTTTTTTTTCTGAGACTGGGCTAATCTTTGCTTGTTTGTATTTTCTACTGATGCCTATGCCATACTCCCATTAGCCTGGTGAGTTACTCTCTGTAAGTTATTAACTTAAGAGAAAATCTGACTTTCCCTCCTACCTTTAGTTATGTTCTCCAGAGTCACTGGAGGTCATTCCTCTGTCTGACACTTTTTCTTGTCCCCATGAGCCAGACAGGATCTGTCATAGCAGTTACCATTTGTTGATCAGAGAGTAAGTTTAAATAATGAATGTAAAGAATTATGTCTTGGGTTCCCATGAGAAAATGTTTAATGTCCTCGTTCCTTTAGGCACATCTGTGTGTTTTAAAGTCCTTGTTCACTTAGGTAAATCTGTATGTTTTCATGTCCTTGTTGCCTTGCATGCATCTATATCTGCTTCACTGCTCGATTATCATGTCTTAAACTCTTGCAAGTCAGGAAGAGGTAGTGGGCCCATCTTAAAACATAATACAGGCTTCACAGGGAGCTGGCTTTGGAGAAATCCTGGACTGGAATCTTCCCATGTATGGACTAGAGACTGGCTGTCAACAAAATATCACCTTATTTCATGAAGCCTCTCTGGATTCTATCTTCTCGTGGCCTGGCTCCCAGACTGCCTTGTACGTTGTCATTATTTTTCTTTATTCTCTGTATCGTTTGATGTATTATTTGTCTCATTAGAACGTGAGCTTCTAGTGGTTAAGGACTGTGTCTCTCATCGTGTTCGCATCTGTAGAACCTAGCAGCATGTCTGTTCTGCAGGAGGTACTTCAGAAATGCTTGTTGATGGCTTCAATAGGACACCTGTCTCTCTCTGTGTGCCCAGCACAGGGTAGGAGCTTAATCTGTAACTCTAGAATGGATTAGTGAGTTGTAGGTCCAAGCTAGAGTAATTATTAATGGTTATACTGATATCTCTTAATTATTTTCATAAGTAATCACTTTATTATTTCAAATATCCCACCTAATTCATGTGGTTCTATCACATTTCTGCTAAACTGCTTTCCATTTATGCAGCCTGTTTATTTTTTTTATAACTACAGACAGTTATTGTTTTGTGTTATGGTTTTTTAGTCTGGTGAAGGTTATCTTTTTGGGTCAGGAAGTATAGGACTCACCTATACCCACCTCAACAGGCCTCGGGCGTCCCTGGCTCCCACTTACTCTGGGAGAAACAGCTGCACAAACAGCTCAGGACACAGGTCTTGCTTCTACCTTTTAATGAGAGTACATTCTCTATGCCGGGTGCGGCTGGAACTCTCTCTGCCTTCCTAGTAGCCTGTATTTAAGTCCTTTCTCCAGGGCCCCTTAGGGCCCCTCCCCTGGCTATGCCCTCACCACAGCAAGCCAATCGTGCATCACCCCGAAGGTGGAGGGATACTTTTCTCCGGCATGCGCAATCCTGCATATTGAAAACAGGTGAAGTCTTCTCATTCCACCCCCAGGTGATCACGTGCACTCCTGTCAGCTGAGGATCGGTTCAACCCATTCACATCTCACGTGAAGTATCAACGACCCACTTTAGGAGTCTTCACCCCACGTGAGGTATCAGAGACCTAACATCTCCCTTTTCTTGTTTTGTGGATGACCGCCTAGGGGGAGGAGATCAGCTTTAAGATGTAAAAGGCTACTCCTCGGGACCGCCAGAATCCAACGCCACATACAACAGAGAATTACTAAACCAATATACAAATATATATCAGAAGCAAAAAAGGCTTATCATAGACATCCCAGACACTTTCCAATTTAACCGAGATAGAAAATCAGTAGCCGTAGAAGAAGGCGTAGTAAAATTATTGACAAAAGAATGAATGTCTCTTACTAATAATGTCAGCTGTTCTATATCTGAAATGTTCTTTTACTTCCGCCCAACTACTATTGAATGTATTGGTAGCATTTACAGGTAGGCGAGTCACACAAATCCATGGTTTATATTTATAATGACATTGTAATGATGACAGCAATTCCTGCAGAGTTAATTCATCTCCCAACATAGCCACCGCCTCTTCCAAAGCTGTAACTTCCTTCTGAAGGACATGATCAATGTGAACCTGCACATCCCATGCCTTCATTCCTTTTTCCATAAAGGTTTTTAATTCAGATGCCAAATAACCCAGTCCTTGATATAATTGCTGATTTAATCTTACTGGCAACCGTCTTTGAGATCTTTCAGTCTGTCCTATTAGCAGTGACACATTTCCTTCTAAAACAAAAGATGGTGTTTGCTCCATCCAACTGACCAGGTGTGCAAGTGGCAGCTTTTTTATCACAGCCAAAAACCACTGCCCTTGTTCATCCTGTTCCCTTTCGTGTGCTGGTGTCAGCTCCATCCATTTCTTTGCTGTCACTCGAGTCACGGTCATCGCCAGTTCCCATAAGATGAATATGCTTATCAGGTATCCATTTCCCTTCTTTGTCCTTCGCTCCATCTAGAACAACATAAATATATCCTGGCCCTCTTATTAGTACCCTCCCACCATGGCATCTGGTAACACAGTCTAAGCAGATGTCTAAACACAATTTTTCCAGGCTCACCTTTTCCTACTGTCTTATCAACAGCCATCTGTAATCTAGAGGCATAATCAGCAACCAATTCTAGAGGTCCTTGTTTAACCATGCATAACTGCATACGGACCAAACCTTCTCTGTCAATTTTTTCCCAGGCCTTCAGGGCACAGTTACTTATCCCAGCATAAGATGCTGCTGAGTAAAACCTTTGATGGTCAGGGTCGGTATACTGACCGGTACCAGTCATAGCTTCAAAAACTTGTTCTACAGTAAACCCAGGGGGCAGTGGTTGTGTCTTAATAAATGCTTGGATCTCCTTGTGCCATTCTGCTAACCATACTGTGTGCTGACCTGAAGTCAAACACACAGACGCTATGACTTTCCAATCATCAAGAATATATGCCACCCGAGTGGCTAGGGCTTGCAAAGACTGCAGCACAAAAGGAGAGTTGGGTCCATATTTATGACAAGCTTGTTTCATATCTTTCAGCATTTTAAAAGAAACGGGGACATGATCTCTATTAGGATCATTAAGGTTAACAGGATACAGAGCTCCCGCCCATGCACTAATGTCCTCTCCTTCTACTAAGGCTTCCTGAATAGCTTGTCTGATGGGAGTCATGCCTGAAGTATAATTTTGTTCATGCTCCTGATACTGTGGCAGAGGAGCTAAAACTGCAGGAGGCGGAAAGGAAATTGGGAGAACCAGTACCTGTGGCTTTAAGGGGGCAGAGCCGACCGATAATTGTTGCAACACCGCCTCTAACATTGTCATTACCTTTCCCGAGCCCAATTCATTCCTCCCCTCCCCGCACCCTGCTGTACATCCGTGAAGGAAGAGGTTTCATTTCATCCTTCCTCTGGGTCTCCGTTTTCTTGTTGCTGTGGCGCACTTAATTTAGACAAATCTGGGTAAAGCCTCTTTTTAGTTTTTCTCTTGCTTTTCTCTACCTCCTCTTCCTCACTGGAACTTTCCCATAATGAGTCCCCCATCTGAGTGCTAGCCGCTACATTTACTGACAGAGAGGGGCCGTACAATGCTGCTTTTACCAGGCTATAAATTATAAACTCCAAGTCCCTTACGGTACCAGGATTCTCCTTTTCATATGCAGCCAATTGATTTCCTACTACCACCCAGCTCCTGACATCCAACCCAGTGTACTCTACCCATGGGGATGTCTTCCACAGTAATTGTATAAATTTCATGCAGTCTTCCCCTTTCACCTTAACTCCTTTTTCCTTTACTAAGCTATAGACTTGTCTGGCAAATCCTGCATATTGCAAACAAGTGCAGTCTTCGCATTCCACCCCCAGGTGATCACGTGCACTCCTGTCAGCTGAGGATCGGTTCAACCCATCACATCTCACGTGAAGTATCAACGACCCACTTTAGGAGTCTTCACCCCACGTGAGGTATCAGAGACCTAACAGTTTTGCATAAGTGGACCCTTGGGAAAACTGTAAATAGAACTTTTCTAAAACAATGTGAATTTGCCCAGACCTGGCTACCAGGGCAGGAGGGAGGCACTCAGGGGGCCATGTGCCTGTGAAAGGAGGACCCAGTAGACAGTTCAAGGACACATGGGGCCTATGGACAGAACCCAGAGCAGGAAGAGCATCAGGCTGGTGTGTCAGCCAGCCACATGAAGTCCTGGCTAGAAGGGAGAGGAAGAACATTTAGGGAACAGATGCATGGAATAGCCACTCACAGAAAACGACAGGCGACATATCGCACGAGGAAAGACACATGGAACCTGAGGCAGGTTGGAAAGAAGATAGGCAATCAGGTGCCAGACACAGGGATAAATGGGCAGAGCCCCCAAAAGGCTCCTTTCTCAGCCCTGTAGGTCTCAAGCCAGGCCCTGATCCTGAGACTGCAGAGGTGGAAAGAATCACTCTGCACATCCAAAGCCCCTTTCTTTTCCCTTCCTACCTGCCCATGCATACCCTTTAGTTCTTGGACCTCATTAAAAATAGTTTTCATTGATGTTTTCTGTATCTTACATCGTGGCATCCCATGTGTACCTCCCTCTCGTCCTCCCTGAGAGCCATGCCATGTGACAAGTAGTATTTTTTTGTTTTAGGAAAGAAAATCAGTCATTCTACTAACTACAGGCTTGCTTGCTGGGGAAGCACATTTACTCTCTGAAGACTAAGAGGAAAAGATACTCATGTAAGGAGACAGTCTCTCAGAAAACATTCCACTTACTATGGGCTTACTTTCAGGAGAATCACATCTAGCCTCTAAACATTCGGTGGATGAAATCCTTATGGGTGAAGATACATATTCTGAGAACATTCTACTTACTACAGGCTTACACTCTGGGGAAGCACATCTAGCCACAGAACATTCAGCCGACAAGATATTTGGGGTTGAAGACATACTTTCTGACAACATTCCACTTATTACAAACTTGCTCTCTGGGGAAGCACATCGAAAGAAAAAAAAATATTTAATGAAATAGAGGACTTTGAAGCATTCCTGATGAAAAGACCAGTGGTGAAGAGGAACAGTGACTTTCAAATACAAGACTCAAAAGAAGCTTTAAAAGGTAAATATGAAAGAGAAACCATAAGCGACTCAATAAGTTTAAACTGTACTTTCCTATAAGGGAAGATGAAACTCCTGTCTTCAAAATTTTATCATTATTAGAGCAGGTTGAAGGATTCTACATTGAAAGAGGGTTAGGTTGTGAACCAGTTAGGTTGGGATGATACAAAATAAATAGATAGGGGAGAAATATGAATGCCCTGGGAGAAGGCAGAAGCTAGAGAAAGAATGGGAAAATTGATCTCACCTAAAATAGGTGTGTGAGGGAAATCTTTTACCCTAGAAATTGGCAGGGGGGAGTGGCCAGTGCTTGAACCTAAGTCCCATCTCAATTGGTTCATAAAGGGAATATATCTATACCTATGTTTATATCTGAATCTATATAGTCTTATTTAATAGGTCATAAATATCTTACTATACAGGTAAGTAAGGGAATGAGTAAAGAGAAAAAAGTATTAATAAAACAGTGGGCTGATAAAAGAATACAGTGGTCACATCTAAAACAGAAATTAGAATACAGACAGGATAAAAAGACAGAGAGAAGGAGAAACAGAAGACAACAGGATAAAAAGAAATGCATAGTTAGTAATCCTAACTTTCTGGATGGGATGAATTCACTCATAATGTGGAAGTGGGTAACAAAATCAATTAGAAACCAGTATCCAGCAATAATAAATAAACATGTGAAAACAAGAGAGAACCACAGACTTCAAATAGGAGTCTGGAGCAGAAACTGTTCTACCTCAGCTGAAGTAAAAAATGGAGGCATAGCAATCATCATCTCAGAGAAAACAAAGAACAAATCGCCCTATTAAAAGGGGTGAGCATAGAAACTACCTCTTGTTCAAAGGAATGACAGACAGTAAAGTATTACCAAGAGTAAACATATATTTTGAAATGGCATGGCATTCATATTCTGAAAGGAAATGTTTGAGAAGAAATAGACCATAGTGGAGGATCCCACCTTTCCCTCTGAGAGCTAAATAAACCTAACCATGAAATGATTAAGAATAAAGATAAGAAGAGTAACAGAATTTTTAGAAAATTTAGATATGAAAGGCCTCTGGAGACAAGAGAATGGGAATAGAAACGAGTACAGACAGATGCTACTTCATGTAAATTCATATTATCTCAACTGGACCTTATATGAGGAAGAAATCTGCATTCCCAAAACATGGTTATATAAACTTTACCATAATGTACTGGGATCTTGTTCTACTCCTACCTCTCAGCTTGATGCTCTGTGGCCTCATACCACCCTCTCCCAAGAAAAAAAAACAATAAACAAAACTGAAAAATTACCCTCCATGTGAAAGGAGAACTCCAGCTCCACCCCCACCCCCAGCTGTCAGTCTCAATGCCTCCCTATATATCTGGGGTACTCCCCTCAGACCCAGCCTGGTCCCTCCAGACTTGGGTTCTCCTCCTGCACCCCTTATTTCCTCTTCACCACCGACGGGGAGTGGCAAGCACCCTCTGGATCCCCCTTTCCACTGCAGTGATGCCTTAATGCCCTCTCCCTGGCCTCCAAGCAATAATCTCCCTGCTTCTTGTGGACCCCCCACTCAGCCACCAGTGTCTTCAGCCTCTATGCACCACCTGCCCTTGCCCCTGGTCCTGGGGCCTCTGGGAGGGGATCCCATGGTTGAGGGGACTGGGGCACCCCCATTCCTCACCAGCAGCCTACTCTCTGCAGTAGCCAAGGCACAGCGCCCCTCACTGCCTCCCCCCAGTACTTTACAGAGCCGATCGAGCCCAGGCACCTCCTCCTCCCCATCATCCCTCACCCTGTTCCCGATGCCCCACAGGCCTACAACAGTTCTCTGCTTGTTAGAAGGGGGAGGGCCTTTGATACCCTGGCGGTCCCACCCTAGAGCCCCTGCCCCCCCTCTTTCCTTTACTCTGAACCATCTAACCCAATCCTCCCTTCTGTGCTATCCCTGCTGGGGCTCTCTACCCCTCCCCACTCCGATGGAAGCTTTAACCTTTCAGGGTCCGATGCGCCCCTTCCCCCACCTCTTCCCCTCTCCTCAGGGAGCCCCCCCCAACCCATGCACCCCATCCAGCCCTCCTTACCTGGGACTAGCAGTGGCAGCCTCAGCAGCATGCCAGGTGCCCCTGCCCCTCCAGCCACCACCAAAGCCCCCCCCAGTCCCCAGCCCTGTCCTTCGAAGCACCCCTGAAGGGATGGGTCCAACCTGCCCTCTTCCCTCCCTTGGTGGGGGGGAGGCCTTCCCCTTTCCCAGCCCATAGCAGGGCTTGGCATTGGGTGGGGCAGGCTTTCCAGGACTGCTTGGGGCCCTGCCTCTTCCCTTGATTTTGGGGCAACCTCCTCCCCCTTGATTGCTTAGCCACAGTCTTTTGGGTGTGTTGGCTGGGGGTGGGGGGCAGCCTCCCCCTGAGCCCTTCCTGCCTTCTCCTGGGGGTCCAGGTCCCCTCCTGGCTCCAGGTGATACAGAGGGACCATCACTTTTGGTGGCTTCCCTGCTTCCACCACCCTACTCGAACCTACTCCCACCTGCTGCAGCCCCTCCCAGCAACCTCCTTGCCTCACTTCTACCCCTACTGGCTTTGGGTCCTCCATGGGGGGATGGGGAAGGACCTGGGGAGGTGGCTGGGTGTCCAAGCAGGGAGTAATTTCCAGGTTTGGGAAACCTGTCCCCCCTCCTGTTTCCCCCCCCCCCAGTCCCCCGTGCCATCATAGCTTTAAATTCTGCGCTGCTGGCAGCCAGCCTGGACCCCCCTGCAGGGAACATCTCCCAGCCCTGTGTTCTGAGCACCCCCCAACCTGGACCACCTACCTCCAGCGTCACCACAGCAACTACTGACCCTGGGACCTCCTCTCTGGGCAAGGCCCCTTCCACCTCAGGGAGAACCCCCCCCCCACTCCTCAACCCTCTTCTGAGGGCCAGCCTGCTGTGTGACTTGTCTTCATTGACTAGCAGCCCTGGGACCCTTCCCATCCTGCTGACCCCCCCAGGTCCTCTTTTCCTTGGCCAGCTTGGGCTCCAGCTCCTCCCTGGGGGAGGCGCCCCCCCAACCTCTCTCTGGGGCTTCCAGCCCCCTGACCTACTTGCTGGAGAGTCTCCAGCTCCCCACTGAGCAACCAGAAGCTCCCTGCCTGCCCCCTGAAACTCCCAGCCCAGCTGTTGAACTGGAGCTTGCCCAACCCCCCCCTCAGTGCCTTAGCCCCAACCCAGGGTTTCCCTGACCCCCCAACTCCGAGTTGTTGACTGGGAGGGGGTCAGGAAAGCGGGGATGGCTGGGAGGTGGGGGATCAAGGGGAATTAATGGGGAAACTAGACCAGACCAGGGCCGAAAGCCTGGTAGCTGGAGAGAGCCAAGTCGACTGGCCCTTAGGTGGGGAGGACAAGGTGTTTTCAATGGGCAGATGGAATGATCTCCCGAGGTCCCCACTGGCAGCATAAAGGGGAGCTGGCTGAAGGGGGGACTGAGCCCAAAGACCTACCCACTCCCATGCCCCAGCCAGATGAGCTCAAGGTGCCCCCTGGGGGAGTTAGAAAGTCAAGAAGGGGCAGGACGAGAAAGAGCAACCCGTCCCAAACCAGCAGCAGCTCCCGACAGATTACCCTGGAGCCTAGCCACATGGCCAGGGTGGCCATTCCCTTGCCCCCCCTGGCCCGGTCTTGGTCGTCCTGCCAAGAACAAGAGGAGGAAATTGGCCCCATAGCAGCCATACCTGGAGCTGGACCTGATCCCCACTCTGGGGAGAGTTGAGCCTTGGGAGTCCCTGCCAACCATCTGTACCTGTGGACAGAAGTGGGTAGGGGGCTGTGTATCCCCGCCAACCCCCAAGCACAAATGCATTGCCCTCCCCGGTAATCTTGTCCTGAGCCATTCCAGGGGATAGAGAAGCTCACCTCACCCCAAAGCCATGTCACTGATAAGGTCTGGGGAGGTATTTGGCACCTCCCCCCCAGGTACTAAGGGGAGCATACTCTTCTCCAGGTCTTATTTGCTTAAGTTATTTTTGCACAAATGACTCTATATTTAATTCGACTTCATTGCCCCTCTTCCCCAAGCCAGCAGGCTCAGTTTACAAACCTGTGAGCCACTGTTGGCTGCTGCCCTCCTTCCCAGCAAAAGGCACAAAGCAATAAGCATCACTCCTTCCACCCCTAGCCCCCTTCCCTCTGACTCAGGTGCCTCGAAGCACAGACTCCTCCCTGCCCTGTCCTTGCCCCCACCATTGGAAACACATGGAAGCCTCATTTCAGGGTGTAAGCCAGGTTCCTTCCCCCTTTCCTCTGGGGCAAGGGGGGAAAGAGGCCTCCCTTCCCACACACACTACAATGCCCCCTTTCCCCCATCAAAAATGCTTAGAGACGTTGTCATGACGCTGACACAAGGATTATGCACTGACATAGAAAATAGATCCAAGAGAGATAATTTTAAAATTATAAGACTACCTGAAAGACATGATCACTAAAAGAGCCTAGGGGTGGGTAGGTGGCACAGTGAATATAGCATGGGCCCTGGAGTCAGGAGGACCTGAGTTCAAATCTGGTCTCAGACACCTGACACACTTACTAGCCGTGTGACTTTGGGCAAGTCACTTAACCCCAGTTTCCCTCCAAAAAGCAAAAAAAAATAAAATGAGAAAGAGAGAGAGAGAAAGAGAGAGAGAGAGAGAGAGAGAGAGAGAGAGAGAGAACCTAGCCACCATCTTTCAAGAAATTATTAAGCAAAATTGCCCAGATATTCTAGAACCTGAGGGCAAAATAGAAATTGAGAAAAAAATCACTTATCACCTCTTGAAAAATATTCCAAAAAGAAAACCCCTAGGAGTATTATAGCCAAATTCCAGAGTTCCCAGGTCAAGGAGAAAATACTGCAAGCACTCAGGAAGAAACAATCTGAGTATTGTAGAAACACAATGAGGATAACACAAGACCTCACAGCTTTTACTTTAAGTGATGGAAGGGCTTGGAATATGAAATTCCAAAGGTCAAAAGAGCTAAGACTAAAACCAAGAATCACCTACCCAGTAAAACTGAGTGTAATTCTACAGGGAAAAATATGGTTATTCAATGAAATAGAGGGCTTCCAAGCATTCTTGATGAAAAAACCAGAGCTCAACAGAAAATTTAAGTTTCAAAAAGAAGAAGCAAGAGAAACATGAGACAGTAAATAGGAAAAATAAATCATAAGGAACTTATTAAAGTTGAAATATGTATATTCCTACATGAAAAAATTATACTTGTAACTCATAAGACTTTAGCCATGGTGAATATATATATATATATATACACATATATAATGATATATATGTGAGTGTGGGCATTTGCATGTTCATGTATAGATAGACAGAGGGCACATGATGAGTTGAATATGAAGGGATGATATCTAAAAAATAAATTTAAAAGGTGAGAGAGGAATTTATTGGGAGAAGAAGAAAGGGAGCAATTGCTTACGGTAAATTATCTCAAATAAAAGAGGTAAGAGAAAACTGTTACAATGGAGGGGAAGAGCAGGAAGATGAAAGGGAATGGGACAACCTGATTCTCATTGAATTTGGCCTAAGGAGGGAATAACACACACTCAGTAGGGTCACTTACCCTACAGGAGAATAGGGGGACAGAGGGTAAGAGGAGGGAGGATGGAAGGGAGGGCAGATTGGGGG
>JAQQSW010018705.1:0-11191 GCA_028646575.1 Pseudocheirus occidentalis | reverse complement strand
CATATATAGTCTCCTATATAGACATATGTGTAGGTATACATATATATATATATATATATGTACACACACACACACACACACACACATTTGTATTCCCTTCACTTATCTTCATACTAAGAAATGCTTTATAAGTTACTGTTATCATTTTTCCATATTGGCATGTAAATAGTTCAACTTTGAGAAGTTCCTTATGATTTCTTCCCCATATTTGCCTTCTCCTGCTTCTTGTGTTTGGATGTCAAATTTTCTGTTCAGTTCTGGTTTTTTCAGCAAGAATGTTTGAAAGACCTCCACCTCACTGAATGACCGTATTTTCCCCTGGAACATTATACTCAGTTTTGCTGGGTAGGTGATTCTTGGTTTTAATCCAAGCTCTCTTGCTCTCTGGACTGTCATATTCCAGGCCCTTTGTTCCTTCAGTGTAGAAGCTGCCAGATCCTGGGTTATCCTAATTGTGTTTCCACAGTATTCATATTGTTTCCTCTTGGCATCCTATATTATTTTCTCCTTGATCTGAGGGTTCCTGAAGCTGGCTATAACATTTCTAGGAGTTTTCTTCTGGGGATCTTTTTCAGGAGGTGATTAGTGAATTCTTTCAAGTTCTATCTTGCCCTCTGATTCTAAAATATCAGGGCAATTTTCCTTGAGAATTTCTTGAAGGATGCTTTCCAAGTTTTTTTTTTTTGATCATGGCTTTCAGGTAGACCAATAATTTTCAGATTGTCTCTCCTGGCTCTATTTTCCAGGTCAGTGGTTTTTTTAAGGAGATATTTCACATTGCTTTCTATTTTTTCATTTTTTATAACAGTTTAATAGTACCTTGGTTTCTCATAAAGTCATGAGCTTCCACTTGCTCTGCTCTAATTCTGAAGGAATTTTTTCTTCAAAATGCTTTTGAGATTCGTTTTCCATCTGGAAGATTCGACTTTTTAAGGCATTTTTCTCCTTATTGGCTTGCGGGGCCTCTTTTGCCATTTGAGTTAATCTATTTTTTAAAGTGTTGTTTTCTTCAGTCAGATTGTTGACTCTCTTTTCATGATTTTCTTACATCATTCTCATTTCTCTTTCCAATTTTTCCTCCACTTCTCTTATTTGGTTTTCAAAGTCCTTTTAAAGCTGATCTATAACTTCTAGGCATTCTTCAAGTGTCTTGGAAGCATTTGGTGTGGTAGTTCTGACTGTGTTGTCTTCCTCCTGCTCCATGCTTTGATACTTTTTGTCCACAAAAAAGGATTCTAGAATTTTATTGCTGTTCTTACTTTGCTTCCTTTTCCTCATGTTGGACAGTCAATTAATTGCTGGGTTTTTTAGCTCTGTGGAACTCTGCTTCTAGAGGGGGAAAGCTCTGTCCCAAATCGCTGGGGTTTTCACAGCTACCAGAGCTATTAGGGGTGTGGTACAGCCCTCCCCCCAGCTTTGGCTCGCTGAAAGGGCACCCCAGGACCACCACTCAAGACCATGATCCAGATCCAGGCTGCTCAATGCAAGAGCCATTGGCCCGGATCAATTGCCTCAGCCCCCCTGCTGTCTGCAGGCCAGGGGCTCTGAATGGCTTTCAGCCATTCCTGCTGCCACAGCTGCCTCCTGCTGCCTCTTTGCCCTGGGAGCAGTTTGGCCGAACTGCTTTCCTCCTGCAAATTGAGCAAAATCCACTGACCTTTCTCTTTGCCTTTTTTCTTCTGGCCTGATAAACGTGGAAACTGTGCCTCCAGTGCCAAGGGTCTGTTCTTGTATAGACTCAGCTCTGCCTGACCACCCTGGGGCCTGGCCAGGGTTATGGGCTGGGTCGCCGGCTGTGGCTCCCAGCCTGCTGTGATGAGCCCTACCTGCTGAGCTGCCTACAGTGAGAGATGTGTTTTCTCTATTTTTGAGAGTTTTGGAGCCCTAAAATTTGTTTAGAGTCGTATTTTATGGGTATTTAGGGTGGCTATGTGGTAGCTGCAAAATTTGCTGTTTCTACACTGCCATCTTGGGTCCGCCCCCTCTTGCAGATATTTTTAAGTATTGGTTAAGCTAATGCCCTCTGAAGTCCCTTTTAATGCTGATTTTGGTAGAAAATACTGAATTTAGCTTACAATGCACAGAAGTCATCCCAAAACTTCAAAGAAAATTAGAGAAAATGTTTGCATTTTTCCTTTGTGTGGACTTCAAGAGAAGCCATCATTATATGCTGATTATAAACACTCTGGTCCATTGAAATGTTTTTGGAGCCTGACTTGTTTGGAGAAAATTATTAAGGTTCTTTCCAGTTTTAAATTATGATTCTATGAATAGCTTTGATATGACTCTCATCTTTGCGTCATCTGCAAATTTGGTAAGTGTGCCATCTAAACTTTTATCCAAGTTGCCTCAGTCAAAGTGAAAACTCAGAAAGACCTTAGCTGATCTATAGCTCACCACTGGGTCCAGATGACTCTGGAGGAGAAAGTAAGGCTGGTGACTTTGCACAGCCCTCCCTCACTTAAATCCAATTCGCTTGCAAGTCATGGCATCATCTTTCTGATGTCATGGTCCTCTTTGAGAATGAAAGACAAACCACACAATACAACAAAACAAAAGGCACAGGGTCAAACACATACTCCTGACACAATCCACAAGAGACCTCCTTATAATCAAATAAAACACAGCAAAGTTTAGTAGAGATATATTTTATAATATGACTCATTGATACTGTGCTTTAAGATGTTGCTGCTTGCATAATAGGAGTCAGGATCATATTAAATAAATTGTATGATAATTAAATCGTGATATGGTGTTTCTATGGACTATGCCATACTGAGAAGTCTGTCTGGAGAAGGAATCAAAGACAGTGCTGAGGGCAGTGTGGAAGGGAAGGAAAGCAGCACTTTCAATAAGAGATTAAAAAGGAAGAATAGGAAATAGAATAAAAGAATTAGATGCAGAATAGTCAGTCATAGTTGAAATCAAGGACACCAAAGCAAAGTATCCAATAACAGGCCAAAGTAGAAAAGAGAAATAAAAGTTTAAAAATAAAAAATCAAAAGTTCACTGGAGTCCCTCACAACAGGTTCAAAATATGCTTTTTCCTAATGTTGGTGGCCTAATTTACATAGCCAACAGTTTTGTCATCTGCTGTCTTTTATGACGAAGGACTACCCTCACCAACCAAGTCCTCCATAATCTTTTACACCTGGAAGCGGTACGGCCTAGACACGTGGTAATTAGACATAAATGGTTCGTAGTTCATATAAATTACTGCAATTAGTAATTATTGTAATTGGTTCTCGTATAGACAAAGCAAGCATTTTCTTGGGTCAGCTGGGTGTGTGTGGTGGGGAGGGGATAGGAAATGAAGAGGGAAACCTGGAAGAGCAGAAAGTAGTGCTAAAGAAAGTTCTTTGAAAGGCCCTTACATCTGAAAATGGGGGGACTCAGACTCCTCTACTTCTCTAGCAGAATGTACCTTTATTTACATAGTGTTTGGGAGCCACAAATTCTCCTTTCTCCTACATCCCCATAATTATCTTCATATGGGAATAAGTAGGGTGATTTAAGAAAAAAATCTTCTTGATCAAATAAAACTGTCTCCAAATGTAACTTTCTTTTTGTGGGGGTAGGGGGTGGGGGATGGAGAGGTGAGGGGTTGGGGGGTGGAGTGACACAATCAGGGTTAAGTGACTTACCCAAGGTCACACAGCTAGTTTCAAGTGTCTAAGGTCAAATTTGAACTCAGATCCTTCTTGACTCCAGGGCCAGTGCTCTACCCACTGTGCCATTTAGGTGCCCCCATAGACTGCTTTCTTGCAGAAGCAGTGGGGTTATCTATCAGTGGACAAAAAACTGGTGTCACTCTTGGGGAGACCTGGATTCAAATCCTGACGTTGCCACTTGCTATCTGGGTAAGCCTACATGAATCACTTGGACTGCCAGGCCCTAATAAAGTAAGTGATTAAGACTGTACTTTATAGAGGAGCTGTTAATCTGTGTTAGTAGAAGGAGTTCTTCATGAGGCAGTCTAAAGATAAAAATGCTTTTACTGGCAGCTGGTTGGTATATGACATCAAGTGCGATACTTGAGTTAGAAAAATCAGAGTTCAAATCTTGACTTAAATATTCATTAGCTGTGTGACCCTGGGCAAATTATTTAAGTTCTCTGTCTCAGTTTCCTTATCTTTAAAATGGGGATAATAATATCATCTATCGCCCATGGGCTTGACAATAAAGCAAGATAATATATGTAGAGTGCTATATAAATGTTATTATTAATTATTATTCATTTTATCATCTAGGGAGTATTTTTCTGTTAACTTAAGGTTTATGGATGGAAATTTCAGGCATCGTGGAGGAGATCAAATGAAGATTTGGGTTAAACATGTCCGAACTGGCTTCCAGAGGAAAGATCCATTGATAGAGTCAGTCCTAGTCAAAGTTGTGAACTGAAGTTGGCCTTCAGTATCCTTCCATTTTCCTTTCTGCCTTTTTTGCAACTGAAGCCCCCCTTGCTTTTCCTTGCTTACCCCAAACCCTATACCTCCTCACTGTCCAGAGCCTTCCCAATGTGGCACTCTACTGAGCATTGTTCCTCCCTTTCCAAATGCATCAGAGCAAAGTTGAGGGACCCAGAGGTGTTTTTTAACCTGATTCACACTTTGTAATTCACTGGGACAATATTGGCATTAAATACATGAATTTACCAGGGATTCTGTCTGATGCAGTTGAAACCTTGTTTCCCAGAAAAGCTAATTGCTGACCTATGCTCATGAAAGGAAACAACAGAAAGGCAGAAGGCAATGTGGGTCTCCAGCTTTAGGTGCAGGTCCACCTCGAAGAACTCTATTCCCAATGCCAGTTACAGGGATATAAATGAATTATAAAGTAAAAAGAGCCCTATGTCTTCAATTACAGGACGTAGGTTCAAAGATCAGCTTCATGATTTGCTGTGGTGACCTTGGAAAAATAATGTATTTCTCTAGGTGTTAATTTCTTTACCTGTAAAATTAGGGAATAGGATTGTCATAGATGGATTGGGAGCTAGGTGTCACAATGGATAGGATGCTGGGCCTAGAGTTAGGAAGATTCATCCTTCTGAGTGAAAATCTAACCTGAGATACCTACTAGCTGTGTGACCCTGGACAAGTCACTTAATCCTGTTTGTCTCAGTATTCCTGTCTATAAAATGAACGAGAGAAGGAAATGGCAACCAATCCAGTATTTTGAGAAGAAATGGAATCACAAAGAGTTAGACATGATTGAGCAAAAGGGTCTCTTTAGATCTGTTAAGATCCCTTTAGATCTTACTAAAAAAGTACAGAGCCACTATTAATATTTTCTGGTAGGGCAAAACAGGTATACATGTATGGGGGTGTATATGGATACATAGTTACATTAGGAGAGAAGGTGGTTGTACCTTTGTGAGGAACTGGAAGGAAGGTGGGCCCTTTGAGATGGGTGTCACAGCTATGATTCCCTAAAGTAAGAGTAGCTAGGAGGCTGTGCTCCATGCTGGCATGGACTCAGGGAGGTCTATGAAATGAATCATGGACTTTAGAATTGAAGAGAACTTAGGGGTCATCAAAGTCTAATTTCATTATATGTGTGAGGACTTAGACCCTGAATGACTTGCCTAATTGTGGCACATTTGAACCCAGGACCCATGACTTCAAGTCTACCGTTCTTTCCACTTCAGTGTACCATATTTACATAAATATAAGTTTACTTTAATGTGACTTAGGTAACCAATCAATGTCTGATTTAGTTGCACAGTGAGGATGCAAAGAAATTCTAAATATGTAGGCTGTGTATATTGGATTTTGTAAACAAAAAAAACCCAAAACTACTGCTTCCTACCCCCTCACGCATTCACCTCAATGTTAGATTGGCAGTTTGTGGCAATCTTGTTGACCACCCCTAATAAGTTTTATATCGTTTCTTACCCTTAGAGGTAATGTGGCATATTGGAAAAAAAACTCTGGATTTGGAGAAAACTTGATTTCAAATCCTGGCTGTCACTTACTGTTTTTGTGACTTCAGGCAAATAATTCTGTAAAATAAGGATGTTCCTTTCATCTCTAAATCAAAGATAGAATTTTCTCATGACCATTGGTTTAAGGTATGTGATTCTATGACTGGAATCAAGGATGTGATTTCTACTTTCTTTTCAGGGAAAATAGGATGATTTCTTAGGTATTACCTTTACCTGGAATTCTCCATCTAATTCCTGATGTTTTCAAACCAAATCAGCTTCATTTGCCCAGGGATACCTACTATTTGCAACTAAACTCTAATGAAACATAGCCCAGAGAAGCTGAAATCATAAACTTCTTGAGATTCCCAGTCTTGATCTTCTGAAATTAGGAATAGATTCCTAGAAGAAGGAGCATTTTTTGAGTTCTACAATTTATCAGTGGTTGGCACTTATTTGAGCTAAACTGATCTCTCTAAGCTAAACAATAAGTAACAGTCTTTTTGCCACTGCCCAAATTTCTGCCAATGCCTTTCTTTGATCTAAATAGAATGTTATGTTAGTAACCAAAACACAATCCCCCAAATTGTCATTATTGGGCAATGAAGATGTTTCTAATCAGCTTGGATTCATGACCCTATTCTAGTTGTAAATTTGAGGCTTTTGGAGGTTCAAAATATTTGCCAATATCAAACATAATCAAAGAAATTATATCAATAAATCAGCAGATTCTCTGACATAGGAAGGTGCCCATGGATATGAAAGTGGTTTCTCTCTCAGATTATCATTCATTTCCCAGGCCTAGTTATAATGTCTCTTAGGATAACTTATAACATACTTGTTTTAGGTCTGACAGATTTAAGCCTCCCAGAGAGTTTTACAATTTTTTGAATTTCTACTTTTTTGGATAGAGATTCTCTAATGGGAAGACTTTGTAGTCTTTTTATTGAAAGTTACTTAACTATACCAGGTGGTAGAATCAACCAGTTGAAACCTTTGTTTTAAATTATTGAACTTATTTGTATGTGTACTCTACTGTCTATGTGACAACGATACTCCTACCTAAAAGTGTGTGTACTTTTAATTTTTTTCCCTCATCAGTAGCGATAGGAAGTGCTGAGATATCCATACTCTACAGCGACTAGAGGAATGGTGGTCTTAAAGCTAGAACACCTGTGTTTGAGTCTTGATTGCTACTTTATAACGTGTGGCCATAGGCAAGGCATTTCTCTGCTCTGAATCTATTTTTTCTGTCTGAAATAAAATCTAGCATTTATATAGTGCTTTTACAAATGGTATCTCACTTGATAATATGAGATGAGATAATACCTCACTTGATTAAAAAAAATGAATGAAGGCAGCAGATCTTAGATAATCTCTGAGATCCCTCTCATCTTTAACATGTTCTGATGTTATGACTCATTTGTGATTCAGCTGGTGAGAATTAAAAATACAACGTGTAGTCATAGAAAAAATCTAGTTAGCTCTCATGTATTTGCAAGTATGGCACTAATGAGGTTAAATGAGTTTAGTCCTGTCTGAGAGAGTTTTATACAGAAAACCCCCACAGCTTTTTCCCCCACTTTGCCCTGCCATGGTATGAATTTCTATAGCCATTTCTTAAATACTTTAATATTTTAATGAATCTGTTATATTATTCATGTGGGTACTTCTTTCATTGGTGCAGATTTCAACCCATCTATAATTTCTTATCACCATCACATAAATCTTCTGTAGAGAATCTATCCTATGTTTTTTGTTTATTGGGTTTTTTTTTTGCTCTGGGTTTTATGGCATTATTTGGGAACCGATGCAACACTTAAACTGTGCTTCAATTCTTTTTCACCTTTTCAACAGGACCCATCTACCACCTCCTTTTCCAACAATAGGTCTTTTAAAATATTATTTTGTTTTTGTTATTTTATTATTATTATTATTTTATTTTCTAAACATCAACATTTCAACATACCAGAAAAAAACACAAGGACTGTATATGAAACTGAACTTCCGTTATATTTAACCTTTTAATGTGGGCCATACATCTCATGGCTGACATCTTTTATGATATTCTTTGGAGCAAGTCAACATTACTAATGTTCTATAGCTTAATTCATGCCCACAATGCATCCATTGCCCTTTATATGACTCACCAAAAATCCATACCAACTGACTGAGAGAACCCTCTGTTGGATATGTTGTCCCAAGGAAGTCAAAGGCAGAAAATATCTTGGTTGTCTTGGCTCTATGTACAACTAAATATTTACAGTAGCATTTGTGTATTAGTTAATAACTTAACAAAGCAGGTATCGATACATTATAGAAAAACAAAAAAACAAAACTGTGGTATGGATGGCATATATTATAGCCCAGTACTAACTCAATGTAATCAGGCATGATCTATATCTCTTTTGCCCTTAGGAGCCAAAGTCCTTGAAAAGTTTATCTGAAATACATGACTCCACTTTCTCCTCTTAACCCCTCACAAGCCAGCTTCTGACTTCATCATTCTACCATAATTGCTTTCTCCAAAGCAATGATTTCTTAGTTATCAAAGCCAATGACTTTTTCTCAATACTCATTCCCCTATTTATCTCTGTAGCCTCTAACAGTGTTGATGACCCTCTCCTCCTCCATATACCGCCTTCTCTCCGGGTTTTTGGGATACTGTCCCTTTGGTTCTTCTCGGTCTCCTTGGGGTATCTTCATCTAGATCATTCCATGTAACAAAGGTGTTCTACAGAATCTGCCCTCTTTTCTTCTTCTATAACTACTTCATTTGATGACTTTATTAGCTTCCATGGATTTAATTACTTTGTTGATAATGATGAAATTTATTTGTTCAGTCCTAAATTCTCTGCCAACCACCAATCTCCTTTCCAATTGCCTTTCTGATATCTAGAACTAGATTCCAGCAGACATCTTAAACTCAGCATGTCTAAAACAGAACCCCTTATCTTTCCCCCCAAAATCCTCACCCTCTTCTGTCTTCCTCATTACTCTGGAGGGTTAACACCATCCTCCATAATCCTGAGGTTTGCAACTTGGGTGCAGTCCACCACCCCTGATTGTCTCACAACACCCTGCTTCCCTCCATCCAATCTGTTGCCAGTATCTGTCCATTTTACCTTTGATCCAGTGACACTGGCCTCCTTTCTGTTCCCCAAACAAGACATTCCATCTCATGGTTCCAAGCATTTTCTCTGTCTGTCCCCCAGGCCTGGAATGTCCTTGTTCCTCATCTATACCCACTGACTCGCCCTGCTCTTTTAAGACCCAATTAAAATCCCTTCTTCTACAAGAAGCCTCCTCAATCTCTCTTAATTCTAGCATCTTCCCTCTCTTCATTATTTCCTATTTGTTCTCTACATAGCTTGTTTGGATATTTTTGTTTGTTTGTTCCAGTCATTAGATTGTGAGCTCTTTGAAGAGAAGGACTGCCTTTTGCTTCTTCCAATACTTTACACAATGCCTGGCACATCAGAGGAACTTTAGTTAATATTTATTGACTGGCATTAGAATGAACTTAAGAAGATGAAACTTAATATGGAAAAATATAAAACTTTATATGTGGGTATAAAAAATAAACTTCACAATTATGAGGTAAGTACAAGATGGGGGATTTTAGATAGTTGTTTGAAATAAATCTTGATATTTTAATGTATTGTGAGCTCAGTACGATGCAGCAATACTTGTAGTTATAGCCAAGGCTGTAGTGGATTTCCTTAAAGGAGGTGGAGCTTCCAAGAATGAGGAGGTAGTAGTCTTTCTGTACTCAGCCCCCACAAAACCTCAACTGGAATATTGTTTTCAGTCCTGGACACCACAATTTAAGAAGGACATTAATAAACTATAGGGTGTCTAGAGAAGGGCAATCTGGAGGATGAAGGACCTTGAGCCCAGGTCACATGAGGATGAGTTGAAGGAAAGAAATATGCATTTATTAAGTGCTTATTATATGCCAGGTACTATGTTAAGCACTCTTAAAGTTTTATCTCATTTAATTCTCCCAACAACCCTGAGAGGTAGGTGCTGTTATCATCCCCATTTTACAATTAGGGAAACTGAGGTACACAACAATGAATTGACTTGACCAGAAGCACACAGCTAGTAAGTGTCTTAGGCTGTATTAGAACTTAGATCTTCCTGACTCCAGGCCCAATATTCTATCTGCTGTTTCACCTATCTGCCTTAGTTGAAGGAACTGATAACAGCCTGGAAAAGAGAAGACTCAGGGAGTTTATAATACTATAGTCATTTGTAAGTATTTGAAGGGCTGTCAAATGGAGAAGGGATTAGAATTGCGATGAAAGATGATGAATTTAGGCTCGACGTCAGGAAAAAAGCTTCCTAACAATTAGTACTGTCCAAAAGTGAGTGGACTGACTCAAAAAGCGACAAATTCCTTCTCCTTGGAGGTCTTTAAGCAAAGGCTGAATGGCCCCGTGCTGCGTATGTTGTAGTGGGATTTCCTTTCATGGATAGGTTGAGCAGGATGGCCACTGAAGCCCTTTCTAACTCTAATTTTGCATTCTGTGGTTGTGTAAGTTTTTGGTATATCATAATTTGCAGCAACATAGAACCATCAGAATAGTACTGATGATAAAAATATGGGATTTTGTTTCAGGGAGAGGTTTAGGGTCATTACAATTTCCCAAATAAAGTCTAACCTGTCCTCTTCTTCCTTTTCTGTTCTAGGTCTGTTTTCTATTTTCTATCTCCATTATCTGTCCAAAATATATGTACTAGGAGATGAGCTCCATGGCTATCCATTCATCTCTTTACCGTAGTCTGAACAATTGATATTCTTTTATCTATGTTATTATAGTGGTTGTTGCCATTGTTGTCAGTAATATTAAGTATGCTTTACCATTTGGCTTTTTCTGTGTAGATATTAGACGAATTTCTTTTGATTTATCATGAATCTCATTAGGAGATGCTGTCTGAAAATGCATACTTCGTTCTTTCCCTCTGGTCCATGGCTTCTGTCGCACACGGTGATAAACATGCAGCAGCATCATCAGTCTTTGGGAGTCATGCTTGGCTATTGCTTTGATCATAATACTTAAATCTTTCAAAGTTGTCTTAGTTTATGCTTTTTAAAAATTAATTCTTTTATTTATTTTCTTGTTTACATTATACATTTCCATGAGATTTTGAGTTATAAATTTTCTCCCCGTCTTTCCCCTACCCTCAACCCCAAAACAGCGATCCCACTGTAAAGCCCCTCCTGTAATCTGCTCTCTTTTATATCCTCCCCCAATGCCCCTC
>JAQQSW010018704.1:0-11191 GCA_028646575.1 Pseudocheirus occidentalis | reverse complement strand
GAAAGTTTGTAACTCGAAATCTTGTGGAAATGAATGCTGTAACCAAGAAAATAAATTAAAATTAAAAAAAAAAGTTAAAGAGGTAACACATAGAAGAATTAGATTTGTTCTTTTCTGGCCCCCAGAAGGCAGAACCAGCAAGTTGTAAAGAGACCAATTGAGTCTTGATGTCAGTAAAAAACTTGCAAATAATTAGAACTGTCCCAAAGTAGAATGGGCTGATTTAGGAGGTGGTACATTCCTGATCCTTGAAGCAAGCTGGATGGCTACTTGTTGAATATGTTAGATCACTGATAGGATGTAAGAGCCTTGAGAATAGTGATTATTTCATTTTTTTGTCTTTGTATCTCAAATGCCTAGCATAATACCTGACACATTTTCAAAACTTAATAAATGCTTATTGATTCAGTAAAAAAAAAAAAACAAAAAAAAATAGTGATTTAGAGTATTTTTTCATATGCTTATAGATATCTTTAATTTCTACCTCTGAAAATTGCCTGTTCATATTCTTTGACCATTTATCAATTGGGGAATGACTTGTATTCTTATAGATTGTGCTTAATTCCCTGTATATTTTAGAAATGAGGCCTTTATCAGAGACACTAGTTGTAAAAATTCTTTCCCAATTTCCCACTTCTCTCTTAATCTTGGTTACATTGGCTTTGTTTGTACAGAAACTTTTCAATTTAATGTAATCAAGATTATCCATTTTGCATTTTATAATGCTCTCTAACTCCTGTTTGTTCATAAAGTCTTCCCTACTCCATAAATCTGACAGGTAAACTATTCCTTGATTCTCCAGAGTACTTACAGTATCAGCCTTTATACCTAGATTGTGCACCCATTTAGACTTGATTTTGGTATACAGCTTTAGATGATGGTCTATGCCCAGTTTCTGCCATGCTATATTCCAATTCTCCCAGCAATTTTTGTCAAATAATGAGTTCTTATCCCCAAAACTGGGATCTTTGGGCTTATCAAACAGTATATTACTATAGTCACTGACTACTGAGCCTTTTGTACCCAATCTATTCCATTGATCCACTACTCTATTCTTCAGCCAGTACCAAGTAGTTTTGATGACTGCTGCTTCATAATAGAGATTAAAATCTACTACGGCTAGGTCACCTTCCCTAGCAATTCTTTCCATTAATTGTCTTGATATTCTGGACCTTTTGTTCTTCCAAATGAATTTTGTCACTATTTCTCCTAGCTCTATAAAGTAATTTTTTGGTAGAATGATTGGTATGGCACTAAATATATAATTTAATTTAGGCAAAATTATAATTTTTACTATATTAGCTTGACCCAGCCATGAGCAAATGATGTTTTTCCAATTAGTGAGATATGATTTTATTTGTGTGAAAAATGTTTTGTAGTTGTGTTCATATAGGTACTGGGATTGTTTTGGCAGGAAGATTCCCAAATATTTTATAATGTCTACAGTAACTTTAAATGGGGTTTCTCTTACTATCTCTTGCTGTTGGACTTCACTGGAAATATATAGGAATGCTAAGGATTTATGTGGGTTTATTTTATATCCTGCAATTTTGCTAAATTTATTTATTGTCTCAAGAAGTTTTTTATTTGATTCTCTAGGATTCTCCAAGTATATCATCATATCATCTGCAAAGAGTGATAGCTTAGTCTCTTCTTTGCCTAATTTGATTCCTTTTGTTTCTTTTTCTTCTCTAATTGCTACTGCTAACATTTCTAGTACCAGATTGAATAACAGGAGTGATAGGAGACATCCTTGTTTCACCCCTGATCTTACTGGAAATGCTTCTAGTTTATCCCTATTACATATTATACTTGCTGATGGCTTTAAATAGATGCTATCTATTATTCTAAGGAAAACTCCATTTATTCCTATACTTTCTAGAATACTAATTTTCTTCCTATTTAATTTTCTTCCTTTTAATAGGAATGGATGCTATATTTTGTCAAAAGCTTTTTCTGCATCTATTGAGATAATCATATCGTTTCTGCTAGTTTTGTTGTTGATGTGATCAATTATACTGATAGTTTTCCTCATATTGAACCACCCTTACATTCCTGGAATAAATCCTTCCTGATCAAATTATATTATTCTTGTAATGATTTGCTGTAGTCTTTTTGCTAATATTTTATTTAGAATTTTTCCGTCTATATTCATAAGAGAAATTGGTCTGTAATTTTCTTTCTCTATTTTGTCTCTTCCCAATTTAAGTATCAGTACCATATTTGTCTCATAATAAGAATTTGGTAGGACTTCTTCTCCAATTTTCCTGAATAGTTTGTAAAGTATTGGAGTCAATTGTTCTTTAAATGTTTAGGAGAATTCACTAGTAAAGCCATCTGGCCCTGAAGATTTTTTCCTAGGGAGTTCATTGATGGCTCGTTCAACTTCTTTTTCTGAGATGGGGTCTGCATTTAATTTAAACAGAATTTATCTTACTATCTCTTCCTGCAGGGTTTTGTTGGTAATATATAGAACTGCTGATATTTTTTTTATTTTATTTTATGTCCTGTAAGTTTACTAAAGTTGTTAATTTTATCAACTATTTTTTTCGTGAATTCTCTAGGGTTTTCCAAGTACATTATTATATTGTCTGAAAAAAGTGACAGATGCTTGCTCCTTGCCTTTTATAATTGCTTCAATTACTTTTTCTTGTCTTATTACTATAGCTAGCATTTCTAATACAATATGTTAATAATAGTGGTGACAATGGACATCCTTGTTTCACCCCAATCTTACTGAGAAGGCTTCTAGCTTGTATGCATTACAGGTAATGCTTGCTTTTGGTTTTAGAGAGATACTACTTATTATTTAAAGAAAAGCTTGATTCCTATTCTTTCTAGTGTTTTAAAAAGGAATGGGTGTTGTATTTTGTCAAAAGCTTTTTCTCCATCTACTAAGATAATCATATGGTTTTTTTTGTTCTTGTTATTGATATGATTAATTATGCTTATAGTTTTCCTAATATTGAACCAGCTTTGCAGTCCTGGTATAAATCCTACCTAGCCACAGTATATGACCTTTGTGATATACGGCTGTAATCTACTTGCTAGTATTTTATTTAAGAATTTCGTTTCAACAATCATTAAGGAAATTGGTCTATAGTTTTTGTTCTCTGTTTTTGCTCTCCTTGGTTTAGGTATCAAAACCATATTTGTGTCATCAAAAGAATTTGGCATGACTCCTTTACCTAGTTTTTTCAAATAGTTTATATACTATTGGAATTAATCATTCTTCAAATGTTAGATAGAATTCACTTGTAAATCCATCTAGTCCTGGGGATTTTTTCTTAGGGAATTAATTTATGATGCATTCAATTTCTTTTTCTAACATAGAGTTAAGTATTCCATTTCCTCTTCTATTAATCTGGGCAATTTATATTTTTGTAAATATTCATCCACTTCACTTAGATTGTCAGTTTTACTGGCATACAACTAGGCAAAATACCTCCTCATAATTGCTTTAATTTCATCCTCCTTAGTGGTACATTAACCCTTTTCATTTCTGAGACTGGTTATTTGGTTTTCTTGTTTCTTTTTTATATCAAATTAACCAAAGGTTTACTGGTTTATCAAACCAGCTCCTAGTTTTATTAGTTCAATGTTTTGAGTTTGTTTGTTTGTTTTTTAACTTTGAATTGTATTAATCTCTCCTTTGATTTTCAGGATTTCTATTTTGGTGTTTAATAAGGGATTCTTAATTTGTTCACTTGCCAGTTTTTTAAACTGCATGCACATTTCATTGATCTCTTTTTCTTTTATATTGATTTAAGTGTTTAGAGATATAAATTTTCTCTTAAGTACTGCTTTGGCCACACCTCACAAATATTAGTATGATGTTTCTGGAGGCAGGAAGATTAAGAAAAACCAGAAGTGACTTAGAATCAACAGTTGGAGAGGCAGAAGGAAAACCAAGAGAGTTATGTCACAGAAGTCAAAGAAGGAGAAAAAGGAAGGGATGCTCAATAGTGTCAAAAGTTGCAGAAAGATTAAGTAGAAAACTAAGGACAAGTCATTCACTATGTTTGGTAATTAGGAAAGACTATGGCTCAGAGAGAACAGTTTTAGTGGAAAGATGAAAACAATCAGTGAAGAAACAATTGTGGCTAATAAGAAGGTTGGCTTGATTCAAGAATGACTGTGGAAAAGAGATATTTGGTCTTTCAATATGGTAGTGTTTACATGAAAATAACACTAATAGATGACATACACAGCAGAGTCCTTTATAGCTACTCAACATGTAACGAATGTAACATGTAAACAGGTGCTGGTGAAATAGTGCTGAATTTGGAATCAGAGAACCTCAGCCAAAATCCCAAATCCGTCACTTACTACCTAGGGAGACTTAGACAAAGATATTTTTCTCAGGCTTCAGGCTCCTCTCTATAAAATGAGAGGGTTGGGTCAAATAATATTGTTCAAAATCTTACAGGTCATTGTAGAAGAGTTAGTATTTGAACCAAGGTCTTCTGATTCCTAGTATTCCTTCCATTAAACTACACCATGATGCACAAAATCCGGTAAACCAAAATAACTTTTAAATTCTTATCTCAAAGAAAATATAAATTTAATTAGGAACTACTGAGTCCACAATATTTACCTTGGTCTTCATGATACTCCCCTAAGTTCTTCTTACCTGAGGCTATTCAGATCCAGGTCATCAGTATCAAAATCCAGAAGGGGCTGGGGAGTGTCACTTGGGCCATGAGACTGCAGCACAGAGGAACTTGATGATATAACTGTGGTTTGGCCGGAAGGGTGAATGGTTTTGAATTGGAACTGGGGACCCATCCACAGACGTCTATGGGGTCCAGTGTGGGTCACAATTTCAACCTGGAACAGAACAGGCCTAGCATGATTAAAATATATCCAAGCACATGCCTTTGTTTGCCATTCATCAAACCACCTCCCACCTTTTACTCCAAGCCTATTTCCTCCAGGAAGCCCATCTTAATCAAATGGGAGTGCAAGAAAGCACCTGAAACTAAACAGTGATCCTCATTACAGTCTGAAGAGGCTTCCCTATCACAACCCTCCTCTGGTTTTCACATAAATAAACAGTCATATAAATAAGAACACCCCCAAAAAAAGATGCCAAAAAGGAGGAGTGCTGTAGACCTTTTGTTCTCCGTAAGGACTATATCTTTCCCACATTCCATACAGTACTTACCACTATGCAGGCATGCAATGAATCCTACACCTATCAATCCACAGATTAAAAGTAATTCCTTCCCTGAGGACCAAGCTCATGACAAACTTGAAGCTGTTCTTGAACTATCCAAGGAAAAGAAAAGGTCTGAAATAATTCTTAACACCTGAAACCAGTATCTTCCCATCAACAAATGTTACTAGGCTTATTCTTCCACTATCACTCCCCACCTCCCCCAACTCCAATAACCACTTTTTAAATGAGAAGAGTTAGTTATTTTCATTAAAAACTGGATTTTTCTTTTTTTTAATAGACCAAAATTTCTGAAACATACTGAAGTGATAAAAAAAAATACTTCCTCCATAACATGTATCTTTGCCTGTCATTATTCTTGCTAAAGAGACAGGAAATAGCTAAGTGTTTCATGAGTTATATACTTAAAATGAAGAAAGAAAAGCACATCCTTAACAATTGTTGAGAGGCAGCAAGGCATGGATAGAGAGCCACCTTCTGAATCTGATCCTGCCGCTGCCAAGTACTAGCTGTTTGACCTTGGACAAGTCACTTAACCACTTAGTATATACAATTTGTAAAGACTCTGAGTTGTGGAGAATTGCTGATCTGCATCAGTAGAATAAGTTTAGACACAATCAAATTAATATGAAACTGAAATTTGAGGACCAGAACCGCCTCCCTTCCCAGCACTGCAAAATCAAAACACTTGTTATTGTACCGAGAGCTTCAAAAAGAATTCAAAGCATAAGAAAAATTGAACACTATTTTTAAAGGACAAAATCAGAAAATAGATATATGGTATTCCAGGATTTCACAAATGGTGCCTAGACCCCAAGTGAACTATATGGAAACCAGAAATGAATAGGTACATTTCTTAATGTCCTGTAATGGCTGAGTCTACCTCTGAGCACATGAAATGCGACTTTTACTTTCTGCACTTGACGATAAAAATAGATGGGCCATACTTTTGCCTTTAGTTCCTTTACTGAGGTCACATTTAAGTGCTTAAGGTAATTCAGTTCTTGCCAAAAAGTAATTTGCAAAGGATATGATAACTCTAGGATTGTGAGCGCTCAAGGGAAAAAAAAGTATGTGTGTGGAGTGGGGTACTGTTTTGGAACATCTATATACCTATTGATCTTAAGATGAAACTCAAGCTGGCTGTGGACATTTCAGATTCTAGCTGCTTACAGGCAATGAGGTAAATTAGGGCACAGATACGGCATTCTGTGCATCTGAAGCTGGAAACTGTCAGTGTCACAGAGCCAAGAGGTAAACAGATGCTTGTGCAATTTCACAGAGGCAATGGCCAGATGTTCCTATTCATTCTCCTGTTGTGTGCAGGACAAACATATTGTACAGACTTCACACTGACAGCACACATTACCCCCTGTTCTAATTGAAAAGTTGAAGTGAAGGGCAGCATTTTTTCACAGCATTCTATAAGTGGGGATAAGATATTCAATTTAAAAGCCACCCAGACATTGTGGCCTTAACTCAATGTGGTGCTGGGTGAAAGTGGAACTACCACTAGATTCCAGAAGATAAACCCCTTAGCCTAGCCTTTAATCCCTGGAGCACAGGCATGTCAGTACCTAGGCAACTCTTCATAGTTCCCCTCTTCCCAAGTTTCCAGGCCAAGCTCCATGATACATCATTCGCTTTTCCCACTATGCCTAGCCACTGTATATGGGGGAATTGGGGAGGGGGGAGGCTTGAAGGTTGGGAAGAGGTGCACCACCTCCTGCCTGATGAGAAGTCTACTGGATTGGTAATCTGAGCTGGACTACTAATCTTCCCAATGATGTCAGATTCCAGGCACGCAAAACAATGACATTTGTTATAAAATCAATTGCAATCATATCACTTTGAAATCCCACCCAGATCATTTGGCTTCAAAGCTTCAAGCAATGAAGACAACTTCACTTGGCAGGGGAAGAAGAGTCAAATGAGGTTGTGATAGACTAAGTTCAATGGCCACTGAAAATTGCATTAATATGAGCATGGAAAAGACAAGAGAGCTTTGCAAGAGTAGGCATTTTGAAGAAAGAATGTTGCACTTACTTACATAATGAAAGTACGTCCAATTTGTAGGAAATTTCATCTAACAAAATAAACCCCCAAAACACTGAATAATAGCTTCACTGTTTTCTTTTAAGGTCAACTCTTTCTCATTTATTTTAACCCTGATGAAAGAGCATTTTAAAGAGCCCATCTGAAATCCAAGGCCAGGGGGTATAAATGCTGGACTATTTAGGAGATATGCAGATTTCATCCTCCACTGTGTGGAAACTAATGCAAGCTTCTAAATGACAGTGAGATACCTTTAATTTGAGAGACATTTTGTTAATACATGAAAATCTTAAATAGATTTAATGGTTCCTCCTGCCCTTGATATACCTTGAATCCTCAACACAAACCAAAGAGGATAATAGGTTTCTATTTTCCCTTCCATTCAGTCCCCAACATTTATAACTCTTTCCCTAGGTTCCCACCTGGGAAAGCCATTCTTCATCCTCTTGTCCGCTGTGGTCTGAGGCCAAGCTGTCATAGGATTCATGGCGTGTAATGGGTCCAGGACTTCCAGGAGGAACTACTGTGTAA
This sequence comes from Pseudocheirus occidentalis, assembly GCA_028646575.1. Taxonomy (NCBI): domain Eukaryota; kingdom Metazoa; phylum Chordata; class Mammalia; order Diprotodontia; family Pseudocheiridae; genus Pseudocheirus; species Pseudocheirus occidentalis. Next base: position 3,426 of record JAQQSW010018704.1, on the reverse strand, counting down.
GAAAAAAAGCACAAGTCATTTTAGAATAAAAGTAGGGAACTTAGGTTTGGGTCACCAAAGTTTTGACTAAAGTGATGTTCTTCAAGAGAAAGGGTGCTAAACTATAAGATCCCAAGGGAAATGAAGCCTTGAAACTTTAATAGGACTTGTGTAAAGTCATCACAATTATACAGATTATCATGTTGTCTCTAGCTTGAAACACTTATTCATGAAATTGGGAAATATTATGGCATATGAATGTGACAGAATATTTCTAGACCATAAAATATGAAAATAAAGAATTTACATGGAAGCCTGAGAAGACAAACATGAACTGAATATGATGCAAACTGAAGTAAACAGAACCAGGAAAATAATGCACACAATGTCTACAACAGAAAGCAAATGGAAAGAACAAACACAAAATTAAAAATCAACACTATATAATTAATATGACATCATTTGGTTGTAAAAAAGATGGGAACATACATTTTTTCCTCCATTGCTGAGTCTGAACATTATGGATGTGTAATATTGCATAAAATATGATACTTAGAGTGCTGGTTAATCACATTTCCCCCCTTCTTCATTATTCTTTGCTATATTAAGGTATGACTCTTGGTAGAGAGGGGGAATAATCAAATTGGGAAATTAAGATGATGAAAAAAATAGATACAAGTACATTTCCTTAGTTTTTATATATGTTTTTAAAGACAAAATGTTTTTTAATACAATCATAATTACCCACATCTCTCCACAATTTGTTTCCTAAGACCAATTTATCATTAAAATTACTCAGTGTTTGACTTCCTTTAAGTGCTCTTTTTATTTCCATTGTTTTATCTTTGAATATATTTTGAATATCTTTGAATATTCTTCTGGCTCTGCTCACTTTACTTTGGCTCATACAAGTTTTCTTATGTTTCACTGAATTCTTCAGATTAGTCACTTCTTCAATGATATTCCATTACATTCTTATACCACAATTTGTTCAGTTATTCCTCAATAACGTACTTTCTAGGTGAAGGATTTTGGGGAAAAGAAGTACTGAGGAAACTGTCATAATGTCTATATGAGTACATAATGAGCCCAGCCTGAAGCTTTTAAACAAAAAAAAAAGTACATCAAAAAACCAAGATGGTACTTCTTTTCTTTATATCTCCAGGGATCTATCATGGACAAGGCCACTGTCACTAACAGGGGTTTTGAACACCTTGTTTAAGATCTTTGGCACATCCTATTCAACAGAAGAGCTTCAGAAAGGATGAGTTACAAAACCTACCCTTGGATAAATGGCAGAACACAAGCCTCAGAGGGATATACTTCCCAGGCTTCGAGAGTAGAGTGGCTCCAACAACCTCTTCTTACGAAGAGCCCAGCTAATGTGACACTGGCCTGCTCATTCAGGCTGGGCTTTTGAAATCAATGCCAGATGTGAAGAAGCCTGAAATCAACCTCCTCAATCATTCTGTAGATACAACAAATGGAGTGCAAAACTGGATTTAGGGACTAATTATTTCCTGCCTTCCTGAGGAAGTATGTATGCTCATTCCATTCTGTCCTCCTCTAGTGCTCTTCAGGGACACCCCAACTATGGAGACCCCCTTCCCTGACAGGTAAGAATCTGCTTATGTCAGTAACAAATATTCTTCTGTAGGTGACATAACAAACACTCAGTATTTGTTCTGTCAGAAGAAAGGGGAAAGGAAGAAGATGGGAAAAAGGGATATAGTATAGAAGTAAAAATGCAAGATGTTCAATTTATATGCAGTGAGAAGAATAAGACTGCAGTAAAATGAAAAAAAAAACCTCATATAACCCAGTCCCAAAAAATTTTTACAAAATAAGTCTCCTGAAGCAGAAGTATCAAACCTGCCTTTCACAACACACCTGAATCTGATTAAAATATAATTGGGAAATAATGAACAAAATAAATAAAAATACAACAGAATATAGATAATGTGGATCTGTGGTTTTCTAAGTCAAAACACAATCCACGGGGATCCTTATGTATGGTTTACTGGCCCTCTTAAAAAAAATGTTTATCCTGATTTACTAGGGAAAATGAACTTGGACTTCTAGCCAAGACAGAATGGAGATACGGTATCCAGATCCCATGTACCTATTTCAGCAAAAACCTGAAATTCAAACCATTTCAAATAATGATCAAGAAATTTTAATGAGGGGGGTGGAGCCAAGATGGCAGCGGAGAAACAGCAGAGTCCCGCAGCTCCCACACAGCCACCCTAAATACCCATAAAATACAACTCTAAACAAATTTTACGACTCCCAAATTTACAAAAATACAGAAAACACATCTCTCGCTGAAAGCAGCTTGGCAGGAGAAGCTCATCACGACAGGCTGGGGGTCGAGGATGACCCAGCTTGAAACCTGGGCCAGGCCCCAGGGTGGTTAGGAGGAGCCGAGCCTCCCAAGCCGCAGAGTGAGTCTACCTGAGAGAAGATCTACAGCACTTGGAGCAATCTACACATCTATCAAGGCATAAAAATAAGGATAAGAGAAAGGTCAGTGAAAGTCAAGCATTCAAGCAAAATTTGGGGGAGGAAAAGCAGTTTGGCTGAACTGCCCCTAAGGCAAGGAAACAGGTAGGCGGCTGTGGCAGCAGGAATGGCTGAAAGCAGCAATTGCCTCCACTGGGCTGCTTCAGAGCTCCTGGCCTGTGGACCCCACAGAGGGGCTGAGACGATTGATCAGGTCCAAGGGCTCTTGCGTTGAGTGGCCTGGATCCAGATCGTGGTCTGAGGTGGTCCTGGGGTATGCTTTCAGCAAGCCAAAGCTGGTGGGGGCTGCAGCACCCCCCTAATAGCTCCAGCAGCTATGAAAACCCCAGCAATTTGGAATAGAGCTTTCCCCCCTGGAAGCAGAGTTTCACAGAGCTAAAAAAAAAAAATCAAGCAATTAATTCACTGGCCAACATGAGGAAAAGGAAGCAAAATAAGAACAGCAATAAAACTCTAGAATCCTTTTTTTTTGGACAAAAAGGATCAAAGTATGGAATGCAAGGAAAACAACACAGTCAGAACTCCCACACCAAATGCTTCCAAGACATTCAAAGATTGCCTACATGCTATAAATCAACTGAAAAAGAACTTTGAAAAACAAATAAGAGAAGTGGAGGAAAAATTGGGAAGAGAAATGAGAATGATACAAGAAAAACATGAAAAGAGTCAACAACCTGACTGAAGAAAACAACAGTTTAAAAAATAGATTAACTTAAATGGCAAAAGAGGCCCAGAAAGCCAATGAGAAGAAGAATGCCTTAAAAAGTCAAATTTGCCAGATGGAACAAAAATCTCCAAAGCACTCTGAAAAGAATAATTCCTTCAGAATTAGAGTGGAGCAAGTGGAAGCTAATGACTTTATGAGAAACCAAGATACTATTAAACAGTTACAAAGAAATGAAAAAATAGAAAGCAGTGTGAAAT
>JAQQSW010018703.1:0-11191 GCA_028646575.1 Pseudocheirus occidentalis | reverse complement strand
AACTAGCCATGTGACTTTAGGCAAGTCACTTAACCCCAACTGCCCTCCAAAAAGCAAAAAAAAAAAAATTATATATATATATATATATATATATATATATATATATATATATATATATATATATATATAATTTTTTTTTTTTTGCTTTTTGGAGGGCAGTTGGGGTTAAGTGACTTGCCTAAAGTCACATGGCTAGTTTTTGTGTCAAGTGTCTGAGTTCGGATTTAAACTCACGTCCTCCTGACTCCAGGGTTGGTGCTCCATTCACTGCACCACGTAGCTGTCCCTCAAGTACTTTATATTGTCTACAGTAACTTTAAATGGAACTTCTCTTTCTATCTTTTCCTGCTGGACTATGTTTGTTGGTAACAAAGAAATACTCATGATTTATGTAGGTTTATTTTATATGCTGCCTCTTTGCTAAAGTTGTTCATTATTTTATTGAGTTTCTTAGTTGATTCTCTGGGATTCTTTAAATATATCATCATACTGTCTGGAAAGAGTGTCAGCTTTGTAACCTCACTGCCTATTTGACTTCCTTCCTTTTCTTTTTCTTCCCTTCTTACTACAGCCAGCATTTCTAGTACAATACTAAATAACAAGGGTGATTACAGGCATCCTTGCTTCACCCCTAAACTTACTGGGAAGGCTTCTAACTCACACCTGTTATAAATACTTGCTATTTCTTTTAGATAAATACTACTTACCATTTTAAAGAAAGTTCCACTTTTTTGCTGTGTTTTTCAGAATTTTTAATAGGTATGAGTGTTATATTTGGTCAAAAAGCTATTGAAACAGTCATGTGATTTCTGCTGGTTTTGTTATTGATATGAATAGGCTGTTGTATCATTGCTGTTATTCTCTTTAATGAAATTATTGATTGTTTCTATTATTTGTTCCTTGGTCAACTCATTCTTTAGAAATAATTATTTTTTTCCAATTAATTTTTTTTCCAACTAATTTTTAATATATGTTTCCATGACCTTTTACTGAATATAATTTCTACTACATTATGGTCTTAAATGGATACATTTACTATTTCTGCTTTTCTGCATTTGTGAGGTTTTTATGCCCTAATACATGGTTAATTTTGTGAGTATGCCATATACAGCTTAGAAAAAGATAGATTCCTTCCTATTCCCATTCAGTTTTCTTCAGAGGTCTATCATAGCTAACTTTTCTAAAATTCTATTTATCTCCTTAATTTCTTACTAATTTTGTCTAGTTCTGAGAGGGAAAAGTTGAGGTTCTCCACCAGTATAGTTTTACTGTCTATTTTTTCCTATAATTCATTTAACTTTTCCTTTAAAAATGTGGAAGCTCTTTGCTTTGTTGTCATTCAGGGTTATTTTTAGCTAGCATTTCTAGTACAATACTTGGGCATATTAAATTGAAAGTCATGCCAATTCTTTGTGACCTCATTGGGGATTTTCTTGGCAGAAATACTGCAGTGGTTTGCCATTTCCTTCTCCAGCTCATTTTACAGATGAGGAAACTGAGGCAAACAGTGTTAAGTGACTTGCCCAGGGTCACACCACTGGCAACACAAATAGTGTCTGAGGCAAAATTTGAACTCACAAAGAGTTTTCCTGATTCAAGGTTCAACGTTCTAACTAACCACTGTACCACCTAGCTGTCCCATTGTCTATGGTACCTTTTAGCAAACTGTAGTTTCCTTGCTTATGTTAAGTAGCTCTATTTTTTGGTTTTGCTTTGTCTGAGATCATGATTGCTATTCTTGCTTTTTTTTGGTCACCTCAGCTGAAGCATAATAGATTCTACTCCAGCCTCTGATTTCTGTGTGTATCTCTCTGTTTCAAGTGTGCTTCTTGTAAACAACATATTGTCTCTCTGTTTCAATTATGTTTCTTATAAACGACGCATTGTTAAGATTATGGTTTCCAATCCGATCTACTATTTGCTTCTGCTTTATGGGTGAATTCATCCCATTCATACTCACAGTTACAATTATTAACTGTACATTTCCCTCCAACCAATTTTTCCCCTATTTCTTCTCTTCTCTTCTCTTCTCTTCTCTTCTCTTCTCTTCTCTTCTCTTCTCTTCTCTCTCTCTTTCTTTCTCTCTCTCTGTCTGTGTCTGTCTGTCTGTCTCTGTCTCCCCCCTCCCCTTTCTCTCCCCTTCACCCCCATCCTATCTCAAAAGTCTATTTTACTTCTGACCAGTACTTTCTGTAATCCACCCTCCCTTCTATCAGTCCCCCTTTCCCTTCTCTTATCCCCTGCCTTCCCTCCTGCTTTCCTGGGGTAAGATAGATTTCTATGTTAATACGTCTTTGAGCTAATTCCAACGAGAGTAAGGTTTAAGCACTGTCTGCCACCATTTATCTTTCCCTCCATTGTCAAAGCTCTTCCTTTCATACCTCTTTTATGTGGATAATTTTCTACATTCTTCTTCCCCCTTCCTTCTCCCAATGCATCATTCTTTCTCACCCCTTCATTTTTTATCATGCCTATAGTCAATTCACACTCATACCCCCTGTCTACCTATGATTCTTCCAACTGCCTTAGATAAAGGTCTTAGGAGTTATAAATATCTTTCCACACAGGAATGGAAACATTTTAACCTTGTTTGTTCCCTTATAATTTGTTTCATGTTTGCTTTCTTGTGCTTCTCTTGAGTCTTGTAGATAAAAGTAAAATTTTCTATTCATCAGGAATGCTTGAAAATTCTCGATTTCACTGAATGTCCATTTTCCCCCTAAAGGATTGTATTCAGTTTCACTAGGCAGATTATTCTCAGTTGTGATCCTAGCTCCTTTGCCTTCCAGAATACCATGTTCTAAGTCGGCTTCTTTCATGTAGAAGCTGCTGAATCTTGTGTGATCCTGCAAATGCCTCCAAGATATCTGAATTGTTATTTTCTGGACACCTGCAGTATTTTCTCTTTGATCTGGGAGTTCTGGAATTTGACTATAACATTCCTGTGAGTTTTCATTTGGGGATCTCTTTTAGGAAGTGATAAGTAGATTGTTCCAATTTCTATTTTACTTTCTAGTTCTAGCATACCAAGACAATTTTCCATTATAATTTCTTGAAAGATGCTGTCTCGACTCTTTTTAAGCCTGGCTTTCAAGTAGTCTAGTAATTCTTAAATTCTCTCTCCTCAATCTATTTTACAGGTCACTTGTCTTTCCAAAGAGATAATTCAGATTTTCTTTTTTTCATTGTTTTGATTTCATTTTATTATTTCTTGGGTGTCTTATGGATTCATTAGCTTCCACTTACTCAATTCTAATTTTTAAGGAATTATTTTCTTTAGTGAGCTTTTGTATGTCATTTTCCTTTTGTCCAACTTTTCATTCTCTTTAGTGGATTGTTGTCTCTCTTTTACCAAGCTGTTGACTCCTTTTTTCATCATTTTCTTGCATCACTCTCATTTCTGTTCCCAATTTTTCCTCTATCTCTCTGATTTTTAAAATTCTTTTTGAGGTTTTTCCTGGAATTCTTATTGTATTTGTATTTACCTCACATTTTTCTTTGAGACTATGCATGTAGCTGCTTTGATATTACTGTCTTCTTCTGGGTTTATGTTTTGATCTTCCCTGCCACCATAATAACTTATTGTAGTCATGTTCCTTTTCTGTGGTTTGCTCATTTTTCCAGCCGATTTATTGACTTTTAACTTTACTTTAAAGTTGTATTCTTACCCTGGGATGGAAGGGGCACTGTTCCAAGCTTCAGGCCCTTCATGCTACTGTTCTCAGAGTTAGTTCTGGGGGGTCTGTGGGCTTTTGGTGCTTCCAAGACAGTATGATCTAAGGAGAGGTGTGGTCACTGCTCTCTTGGTTTGTACTCTAGTCTTTACCCAGGAAGAGACCTTGTCCCTTACAGCCACCAGTGCTAGTACTCTTCCTGCTCTAGGACTGTGACCAGGTCCCCCACTCCCCTGCAAGCACAACTGCTAATGCTCACCTCAATCTTAGAACTGGTAACAAGATTTCTACTCCCCATATTATAGCCAAATTCCAGAGTTACCAGGTCAAGGAAAAAATATTACAAACAGTCAGGAAGAAACAATTTGAGTATTGTGGAAACACAATCAGGATAATACAAGATCTAGCAGCTTGTACATTAAGGGATCAAAGGGCTTGGAATATGACATTCTAGAGGGCAAAGGAGCTAGGGATAAAACCAGGAATCACCTACTCATCAAAACTGAGTATAATGTTTCAGAGAAAAAATATGGTAATTCAATGAAATAGTGGACTTCCAAGCACTCTTGATGAAAAGACCACAGCTGAACGGAAAATCTGATTTTCAAATACAAGAAGCAAGAGAAGCATGAGAAGGTAAACAGTAAAAAGAAATTATAAGGAACTTATTAAAGATGAACTATTCATATTTCTACATGGAAAAACGATAATTGTAACTCATAAGTCTTTTCTCAGTATGAGGATAGTTGAAGGGAATATATGTGTATATGTATGTATAGGAGGGTGTGTGTGTATGTGTGTGTGTGTGTGTGTGTGTGAGTACATGTATACAGAAACAGAGGGCACAGGATGAGCTGAATATGAAAGAATGATATCTAAAAAATAAAATTAAGAGGTGATAGAGGAATATATATTGGTAGGAGAAAGGGAGAGACAGAATAGGGTAAACTATCTCACATAAAAGAGACAAGAGAAAACTGTTACAATGAAGGGGAAGAGCAGACAGGTGAAAGGGAATGAGTCAACCTTACTTACACTGGATTTGGCTTAAGGAGGGAATAACATACACACTCAATTGGGTATTTTACCCCACAGTAAAGTAGGGGGGGAAGGGTATATGACAGGGGATGATAGAAGGGAGGGCAAATTGGGGGAGAGGGTAATTAGAAGCAAACACTTTTGAAAAGGGACAGGGTCAAAGGAGAAAATAGAATAAGTAGGGGGTAGGATAGGATGGAGGGAAATATAGTTAGTCTTTCACAATACAGCTACTATGGAAATGTTTTGTATAACTACACATGTACAACCTATATTGAATTGTTTGTTTTCCCAGTGGGGGTAGATGAAGAGGGAAAAAGGGAAAGAATCTGGAAATCAAAATTTTAAAAACAAATGTCAAAAATTGTTTTTACATACATCCAGGAAATAAGATATACAGGCAATGAGATTTAGAAATCTATCTTGCCCTACAAGAAAATAAGGGGGAAGGGGGCATGGAGGAAGACTTAGGAGAGAACAGATTTGGGGAAAGGTTATTCAGTAGGCTCGCTATCTTGGGGTGCGGGTAGGGGAGAAACGGGGTGAAAATTTGTCATTCAAAATCTCGTGGAAATGAACATTGAAAACTAAAAAATAAATAAATAAACTTACTTTTAGAAAGATTCCTATTCCCCCATGAGTGACCACAAGCACTCTTTTCTGCCTTGGCACAACCAGGGCCCCTGCTCCCCTGCAGCTTGGGGCTGAGAACTCCCAAAGCTGCTGTTGTCACCAATGCAGCCACTGTGTGTTCTGCACTACACAGTCTGCAATGAGCTCCAGGCCTGCTCACCACCCTGGTGAGACAGACCTTTCCTTCCAACCTCCTAACTTGTCTTCAGCTGGAAAATTGTGTCCAGCAGCCTTTTGTTGGTTCTGCTACTCTAGAATTCAATTTAAGGCATTATTTTAGAATTTGGGGGAGGAGCATTTCTCCACTTCTCCCATCTTGCCTATAAAATTACTTTTAACTCAAATTTTAGGATATAGGACAGAGTACTTCAGCACTGAAAAGGACAATGTGAAAGGACACTGAACAGGAGACTGAAAAGGACCCATGACCCTCCACATGCACATATATGTTTTATACTTCTAGGGATATATATTAATCAATACCATCATTATTACTGGGGAAAGTATACTAATGAACTCACTTAAAAGTTATATTCACCATTTAAATGATTTCTTAAACCAAAGCTACCAGTCCCCTCTAGGTGTTGTCTTCTTCTATTAGGAAAAAGATCCCTGAGGACAAGAGCTGTCCCATTTCTGTGTCTGCATACCAACGAACAACACAATGCTCTGTATGCAGTAGGCACCAGTAAATCCTTGCTCATTCATTCAGGAAAAACCCCACTGCAACAACTGAACCCACAAAAATCCGATTCCCTATTCCCTGGCTAAAATCTTCTTCTTTAAAATACAAAAACACCTTGATAAATTGCTCTAGCAAATGGAGTTTTAAAAGCTGAAGTACTGGAAAGTCCTACCACTGTGCCTCCTGCCTGAGGAAGAACCTAGCAAGTTTGGAGAGCTGTGTCCGAAGAGCTGGTGAATTGTTTGGACCGGAGCAATTCAGAAAGACTTTCGACTTAGTATGCCTACTAAGATACAATCTGCATTGGTAAGGAGAGCAGCCACACTCATGAAACTATAGAACTTTTTTCAGTTCTATAAAATAAAAAAAAAAAAGAAAGAAAGCTCATTTGGGTTTTGGGTATGTAAAATTCAGAAAAGCCTTTCAATGAAATATTGCAAAGACCAGCCTATTGAATTGATGATAATATGTAAAGAGGGAACTGGACAGTAATTTTTTATAATTCTAAAAACATGGCAAGGTATACAAGAGTCACAATGAGTGCAAGAATGTTAAACTGGCTACAGAGCTGGGATGACAAAGGCAGTGGGAAACAAAAAACAACTTAGGTCTGAGGACGTACAGGCAAAGTTCCTCAGGATTTAAGAGACTATCAAATATTTTTCTCCCGTTGTCTTCCTATATCTTGTTTGGTAGGGGATGTAGCAACATTCTGGGAATTATCTGTGATTTAGGTAGAAAGGAAGAAAAAAAGAAAGAACAATTATGGAAGATCCAGAGGGTTAAAGTGTGGATCTACTATTTTATTAAATTAATAAAACAAAATTTAGAACAGCTTAAGGCAGGAAAAGGAACATGAATTCATAGTTTTATCTTGTTTTGTTTTTCACTCTGAGGGTACAGAGGAACAAGGGAGTCTTGGTGTTATAATACGAGGCCTTTCCCAATCCCTCCTTATTCTAGTGCCTTCCTTCCACTCATTATTTCTTACTGAAATGCGTATAGCTTGTTTGAAGATGTCTATGTGTATCTGTGTGTGTGCACGTGCATGTGTATATGTATATGTGTGTGCGTGCATGTGTGTATCCGTGTGTGCATATGTGTATCCATGTGTGTGCGCATGTGTACACACACGTTTCTGCTTGTTGTCTCTCCTGTTAGAGATGGGCAGCTCCTTGAGGGCCCAAGCTGTCTGTCTTTTGCTTTCTTTTGTATCCCCAGCACTTGGCACAGTACCTAGCACATAGCAGATAATAAATGCTTAATGCCTAAGCACAGGGTTAAGGGGACTTTCAGGTTCCAACTGAGCACAGGGGGTATTCAAGAATACATCAAACAAGCAAGTCTATAAACACCACACTTTAGCTGTCTTTCTGGCTCCATGGCCAAAAGGCTTAATGTTATGGACAACTGTATCTTTGCTAAGGCAGGAAGTGAGGCAATGACGGTGGAGAAGGAAAAGTCATAGGGATCTCAAGCTTGGTTCAAAAAAGCAACTTCCCATGTACAAGATGAAAAAGTCAGTGTGATGAGCCAAATAACGCCTGCTCAAACAACAACTGAAATACTGTGCTCAGTCTGAGTCACTAGACAATGGAAGCTAAATAACAAAATAGAGAGCTTCCGGAGAAGGATGAACAGGACAGCGATCCTGAGATCACTCTTATGAGAACTGGCTGAAGAAACTAGGGATGGAGGAGAGAAAACAGCAAGGAAATCCTATAACAGTTCTGTTCAAGTCTGGACATGGCTGTGGGTAACGCACTCGAAGTGTTCTCTTCGGCCCCAGGGAGCAGAGCCAAAAACAACAGGGAGAAGCTACAAAGGGACAAATTGTGACTCGATGCAAGAAAAAAATTTCCTAACAATGAGCTCTACTCAAAAGCAGACTGGACCTTCAAAGCAAAGGCTTGCGTGCTCTAGGAAGAATTCCCGTCTGATCAAGTTGGCAGACTCTTTGATTCTGTGGACGAGATCAGCACCTGTGTGCTCCTGCTTTTCAGGGTAATACACGTCCAAAGAACAAACAGCTGACCTAGGTTTTGATCCACATCCTTTTATTTGTGCGCTACACACATATATTAATGTAATATTATTAAATATTATAAACATACTATAAATATAAATAAACAACTAATATTAAATGCTGATGCCATGAAGAGTGAAAATTGCTCTGAATCCTGAGGGCTCCGCTAACGGGCAGGGGCGGGGAGCTGTAAGCGCTGATAGAAATTGGCGAAATCTCCACAATTCCTCTGCCAGGCATCACTATTCCATCTCATGTTTATGAAACTACCTAGAAACTTAGCTCATAAACTTAGCTAACTAGTGATTAGCCACTGTTCGAGATGAGACTGACTCCATCCTTCTGGAATTTATGTGCTATGTGAGCCCAAACTAAAAAATCATGGCAATACAATAGTAAGATCAAAGTGATCTAAGTAAATCTTCTGTGACCGTAATGAAGAATCAAGAAGGGACACAAAACTGTCCACACTTAAGCGAAGCACACCTAGTTTTCATTTTCTAAAAGCATATACATCACTCAAACTTCAAAAACCTGTTTTACTAAGTCTGAAATAACGAGTCGTAAGTTTTAAGAAGACATCCCTGAACTGCGCAGCTGTTCTAAATGGTCCCTATTTGTGGCAATGCCATTAGACGGCCACCAAACATTTACTGCAGTAGCTAGCAACCAATCATCTCCTCTCAATTCAGTTCAACTCTGGAATTAATGATGATGGAGAAAGACCAGTTACAAAAGTACGCTTAGCAACAAGTATAACATGATATAGAGGGGAAAAAAACACTTGGTCTTACGTAGGAAAGGCCTGGTTAAAGTGAAGTATAAGGTTCAAAATATCTTTCCTTCTATGAAGACATTGAAAGCAATCAGGGAGGGCATGTGTTATCAAAGTCAAAGGGTGATAACGAGTCTAGAGTTAGATTAGAATCTTAGAGGTCACCTTATCCAGTCTCCCGAACCCTTTACTCCACAGATGTGGAAGTGAAGGCCCAGAAAAGTCAGATCACCTGCCCAAGGTTACACGATTTTAAGTGGAAGAGACAGAATCTGAACCCAGGTGCTATGATTGATTTCAGTGCTCTTTTCTCTATACAACAATATAGACACATGATCTTTTAAAACTATTTCTGGTGACTCTAGCGTTCATAAGCCAATGTTAACAATTATATACCATTCAGAAGAATATGAAAGAAAAAGGACAAGTGATCAATTTTTTTGTTACTTCTTTGAGCAACTCTGGTATAAGACCGGTGAGAAAAGCCATCGCATTCATTTACTGAAATAATATAGTCCACGTAATTTCATTTAGTCACATTCTTTTCTCATCTCACAAATACAGGATCATCAATAAGACAATAAAGAAATATTTTAAGAATTCTTCTACTTGCTATCCTCTAATAATAAAAGGACAAGTAGCCCATTATGATAAGAGAAAAAAAAGAAAACAGGCAATAGAAAAAGAGGAAACAGTGACTAATCTGAAAAGCAATCCGTTTTTGAACAATTTGCGTTCTAATTTTCCCACCAATCTGGTATGCCTATTGTCACCAGTAGAAATCACAAGTAACTTATGAATTCAATATCTAATAAAACACGAGAGCGGTTCTCTCCTATCTAAAACGGTAGGGAAATTGGAGAGTCAAGTTAATATTAATATTCTGCTTAGGAAATAGTTATTAGATGTCTTATATCCATGCATATCTCAAAATGTATGCACACATATTCACACAAACCATATTTTGAATATTCATTTTCAAATAATCATATAAAAATATACTTGCCACTAAGTACTACTGAACAGAATTCAATTGTTCTTTGATCATTTACAAGGTGCCTTAGTGCTTAGACATTCCTTAATATTTGTCATCAATACAAACATCAGTTATCACTTTAGAATACTGTAGATGCAGAAGGTATACAGAAAAATCAAATCTGTGCTGGCCATTTTGCAGAACCCAGAAGTTTCTTGTTTTTCAGTAACTCTTTGATACATTATTTATGCGTCTCTTTCTCATATGAGTAGACTATCCAAAGAAAAACCTAATTAATTAAATTTTTGACTACTTCACATTTTAGCTAAATGAGTTTACTGGGCTAAGTAGTACAGTATTTTAAAAATTAAGCCAAGCTTCTCTTTTTAAAAAATCAACAAGTCAACAAATATTTATTGAGCATCTACCATATGAAAGATGTGGGGGAAGGAATTCAGGGAGGAAAATGAACTTAAAACATAGGAAATTCAGTTCCCATTACTTACCAAGGCACAAAATTTAGTATGGTCAAGAGTAACACTTCTTACGTTTTCCAACCTTAGAGGCCTGAAAGCGAAAAAAAAAAAAGTTACATATACGAATGCACACTGAGCAACTGGGAAAGCATGTATATATTAATAACATATAAGCTATAGGCAAGATCAACTTTAAAGATTAAAAAAGGCAGCGCATCAATTAACTGACAAATATAAGCTCATGCGGATTCTCATGAAGTGTGGCCAACTACGTAGTAGATACAGCAACAACACAACTGTGGACAACCCGGGGTTTTCGAGTTATATCTAGGCCTTTCAAAAGTACTTTCTAGTTTTACAGAAAGGTATTTTAGAAATGGAAAGAAAAGGTGGTTTTAGAAGAGGCATAGGCCTCAACTTGAAGGAGATGCGGCTCCAGTTTCCACACAACTGAAAAATATAGTTAAAGAGCAGTCGAATATTTATAGTGTCAAGCACAAATTCTTGTGTATGTCTATCAGAGATTATATGTAATTCCTCTCTTTGTACCCCCTTAAAGTATCTTGCAAAAAATGTCTAACAATTGTCTTCTATGCTATAGGAAGAATACAAAGATTAATACAGTTTTTCCCGAATTGTTTTGCTTATTCAATGAAAATTCCTCAAAGAAATGACAAACTCTGGCCCGGGTCCTAAAGAACGAGATGACAAATAGCTTAGCTTAAACAGAATGAGGGACTAGGCTCAGACAAGAAGACGGCAAATGGCGGAGCCAAGATGGCAGCGTAGAAGCAGCAAAGGACCACAGCTCCCACACAAACACACTAAAAAACTCATAAAATGGGACGCTAAACAGATTTTCAAGCTCCAAAACTCTCCACAAGACTGAAAGCACATCTGTTGCTACA
>JAQQSW010018702.1:0-11191 GCA_028646575.1 Pseudocheirus occidentalis | reverse complement strand
CAGCCAGGCCACCAACAAACAAAGTCCCATCCTGTTCATATCGTCAGTCAGCCACTCAGAAACCAAATCCAAGATCTGTCTTGTCTCTGAAATTCTCCTCCTTTCTTCCAAGTCGCAGGGGGAATTCACACCTTTTCACCAATGGACAGAGTTCTATACTTAACACTAGGTTACTAGGATCTGCTTAACATCTGATCAAACAAATTAATTACCATTACAAAGGATCATTCCCTTCATCATTAAAACATGAGAATAAGAGTTTTCCACCTGTTGTTTGTTATCATTGACTTCCTAGCAGCAGAGATATCCCTTCTTTGGCCTTCCCCTTTTCCCTAACATGGCTTTTCAAAAAACTCCATTTTTCATTATTTTTAGCTTTCTTTACTTTTAAACTTAACTTTGAGCTTTAATCAGTAAACATTTATTAAGTGCCTGCTATGTGCCAGGCACTGTGCTGAACTTCTTACTGGAGTCTTATTCTTAGAACCATGTCATGGTGTCATAATCATCTTCTATTACTTGCCTTTTTTTCTGTCTTTTGTGTCTGTTTAAAAAAAAAATCAGATTTGACCAATGAATTCTTGTATATCCACATCAGTCTCTTTAGATGGTCCCTCCTTTCCCTCCTTAGAGGAATTATTTCTCTTTATGTCAATAGAATTTCATGCTTGACTTTCCCATTCCTCCTGTGCTGACAACCCTGTGGGATTTTAATCCATGGGAACCAAGCTGTCCCTTTCTCTGAACCCTTTGAAATGTACAGACTCCCTAAATCTAAGGTATGGATTATACTCTGCCTGGCTTTTCTTTACCACAGATTCTAAGATGACTGGTCAGTTCACAAGGTTCCCATCATTTATACCCCAGCAAACATTTATTCTTTGGTAAGAATCAGATCTAAAAGAGGAGTTTTTTTTATTGTTTGTCTACCTTTTGAAGGGTGAAACTATCACTAAGAAAATTATTAGATGCTTTCTTTTGGCAGACAGAGCTCCAGCAGTTGTTTAAATAATTTCCCATCGTGACTGTGTCATGCCTTTCCAAGGTAATCAGTAGCATGATCCAGTTGCAGTGTTGACTGTTTCTGCCTCCATTGTTTTCATCCATATGTTCTCTGCCATGCTTTCCTCCTGCATCTTCTCACATAAATTATTTCAGAAATAATGTATGGTCAATATTCTTCACAGCCCCTCCTCTTTTTCTATTTATCCGTACCCTTTGGAGTAAAGTCAGAACCTTCCAAAGCCATTGTTTTAATCATGAATCTTATCCCACCAAGTCAATTTCGCCTCCTTCCATTGGAATCTCTGACACATCTTGCTTGTTTTTGTTCATTTGTTTATAGACATTTGAGCCCATGGGTGTTTACTATTATTCCTTTCTTGTCGTTCTTGTCAGTGGTTTCTAGCTTAATGGATGTATTTAGGTTTCTCCCTTCTCCCGTTTCAGTTTAAAGTGAACAAATCATTCCTGTATTTAAGTCACAAACCAGAAACTCAAACCCCATTCACAGACACCAACCATCTCACCATCTTCTTGCTTTTTTTTTTTTGAGGGCACTTACTTGCCCAAAGTCACACAGCTAGTAAGTGTGTCAAGTGTCTGAGGCTGGATTTGAACTCAGGTCCTCCTGACTCTAGAGCCAATGCTCTACTCACTGCACCACCTAGCCACTCCTCAGACACCATCTTCTTAAGCTGCTCATCTGCCTTTCTCTTTTCAAGCACTTACTTTTAGTCAACAACAGCGATGAAAACTACCCCTCATTTCCTAAGGTCTTGGTTTTCTTGCCCAAAACTTCAGTCTTTAGCAATGCTTCCGAGGTTCCTTATGACAGAATCATTCATGCCCACATAAAGTACCACAGTGGGTACCCTGATTTATCAGATTTTGGAAGGGTTTCCATGACATCCTGAAAATACACCCCTGGACAGATAGCAGACCATTCACAGTTGAGGATTTCCCCTTCTTGTCTTAAGATACTTTTTTAGATTCTTTGCTTTCACCCCAAATTCCATCTTCTGCTTAGTTAAGGAATATTTCATGTTCCCTGATAACCTGCATGAGACGGTTTTCTTCAAGGCCTTCCCCACCTCCCTTTTAGGAAGGAGGCCAAGTTATACTTTATTAATGCCTTTTGTTTTTACATCATGCTCATTTCCAAATACATCCCCTCTCCCATCTCAACCAGTATACCTTGTTGCAGCAAAGTTTTTTTTGTTTGTTTTCTTAAGAAAAAGTTCTAACCAATACATCACTTACATAGTGCATTTTAAACATAGGTAATAATCATTTAGCCTTTGCAGGAAGAAAACCATTAAGCATTTACACACTGGCAATTTTAGAATTCATCCTGCTCTCCATACTTGTGGAGAGATTCAGTGGTTCTATGGACTGTCTTTATGCATAAGAAAAATGAGTTTGGCATATCCAGTTCATCAAGAAGCATTTATTTCATGCCTGCCATGTGCTACGCTGTGGGGACTTTTTTATAATTAGACCCCATGATTCATTGTAAGGACGACTGTAAGAGGAGCTTTCTCCACCAGCTGATCAGCTACTTCTCTGCAGCCTACTTAAACGGTTACCTGGGACACTAAGAGGTGTGAAAGTTAGTTTGGAGGAAACAGCCACTGGCAGTGGGGAATGAGGCATCAAGAGAGGCCTCAAGTGAGAAGTGATCCTTGAGCTAACCAGAAGGATTAAGATTCCTTAGGAGGACTTGGAGATGAGGTGGCCTATTAAAGAGACTTCCACTAGTCTTCGGTGTTGTTTCAGTCATGTCTAACTCTTTGTGACCCCATTTGGGGTTTTCTTCGCAAAGATACGTAGAGTGGTTTGCTATTTCCTCAAGCTTGTTTTACAGATGAGAAAACTGAGGCAGACAGGGTTAAGTAATTTGCCTAGGGTTATACAGCTAGTAAGGATCTGAGACTGGATTTGAGCTCAAGTTTTCCTGAATCCAGTCCTGGCACTCTATTCACCGTGCCACCTAGCTGCCCCAATAATTCAGATTGCTGCTAATGCTGAGAGGTGGGAATAGAATGGAGGGGGTGGGTGCAAGGTATCACAGGTGTACAGTTAATTAACAACACTCGCCCTTTGACTGGGTTTGAGATAAGAGACAAAGCAGCAACGTTTACCAAGGATTTGAACATAGTGAGCACAGCACCTGGCACATAGTTAATGTTTAGAGATTGACAGACGTGGGAAACAGGCAAATGATGGTGCCACTGCCAAATGATGAAGTAGGAGAGAAATCAGTTTTTGGTAGGAAGAGGGAAAGATTGGTTTTTAATGTCTGAAGTGTTGGTGGGACATCTGGGTGTAGGCAGTTGGTGATGTGGTGTAGGGCTCTGAAGAGAGAGTGGGGACTACAGATAAAGATTTGGGAATCCTTTGAATAGAGGTGGTTGTAGGAATGAGAAATAGATCTAGTAGTGGTATTGCTAGGTTGAAAGGTTTAGATAGTTTAATACCTCTCTGGGCATAATTCCAGATTGCTCTCCAGAATGGTCAGATCATTTCACAATTCTACCAACAATTAGTGTCATATATTTGCATCTAATGGTAACTATGGGGTGAGGATTTACATGGATTACAGGAATTTATGTGATTTTGTCATATATTTGAAAGGAATAGCAAGTTGTACATATAGATTTGCAGTTTCATGTACAACCACCTTTTTATTATACTATGTTGTAGAAATGCTTATTTTATTCTATAAATTAAAAATAACCTTTTTTTAAGGGAGTAGAAATAAATATGATTGCCAAATCGAAGAGGATAGAGAGAAGAAAAGAGGGCCTAGACCTGAACATTTTATATAGTGTTGTCAGAGTTTGCAGAGCCACACATATGCATTAGGTGTGTCTGCATAGTCATTTGATCCTGTTAAGAAAATGCTCTACTACATCATAATAATCAGCGTCTCTTTAGCTCCTCCCCCCGCTGAACAGTAGTAAATACAGACTTGATAACACTGGGAAGACATCAGCCAGCTCTGTGTATCCTTTACCCAGAACTGAGCCCTGCTAGGTGGTTTTAGACGTCCAGCCCCTCCGAGTTTAACAAAAGCTGAAACACCTAGATTTCGGGTGTCCCCCAAGAGAAACAGAAGCACAGATGTAGAGCTGCAGAAAGGACGTTAGGAGATCTGCCTCATTTTACAGAGGAAAGAATTGGAGCACTTCTACCACCAAACTGCTTTCTCTTCTAGGTTCCCATCTCAACCCCTCCACCACCCACCCTTTTTTTTTTTTTAAATTTCTTTCCTTGAAAGCTAAAAAATTTGGTCTGAGTCCTAGTTCTAGTCTCTTAGCATAGAAAATTAAGCTATTTTTTTAAAAAAGGCTTCTCAGCTCCACAAGTGGTGTTGCAACATTGCCAGTGAAATCAACATACTGATCCCTCATTCTCTGCCCTGGCTGGTATATGTGATTGGAGGACACCCTCGCCACACCTCTTGCTCAGGTATAAACGTGCATCCTTTGGCTGATAACTGTTCACTGGAACACGTGCTTCAACTTTGCTGGGAATGTCTGGTTCCAGTGAGGGCTGACTGCTCGTGACTTTGAGCCCACAAATGTGAACCTCTGCTGACCTCAGTCTGAAATGTTCTCTCTCTCCCTGGAATGGGAGCTGCAGTTCTAGGAATTCCTCCCTTGTACTCCTTCCAAGGCTTCACTTGGCCTTGCTCCAGTGGAACTGTATTTTGGGAGGGGAGGATAGCAGAGTGGAAGCAGAGGGAAACAGGGAAGTTCTACCCTTGTAGAGGCAAGCATTCACCAGCAGTATTAACATTCCCGCTGCACCAGAGGCAGGAGCACCATGCTAGGCACTGGGGAGGGATGTAATAGAATTAGAAGACAAAGCCCCTGCCATTGTTTGCTGAGATCAAAGTCACATGTGCCTCACCTTTGGAGCCAGAAACAGGCTGAAAGAGGGAAAGTAAAATTGCTAAGAGTCCCCCAGTGTGGGGAATGGGAGGAAGGGAGTGTAATTAGACCCTCGAGGACTACTCCCATAGAATAAAGCAGGTCTGTTTGAAGTGTTCTGTAATGAGGCTTTGCATGTTGTGCCTGCCTGATGCTACAGAAGCAAACCAGTTTTTACTCTGAGCTGGCTGCTTTTGTAAGTTCCACCCCAAAGCAAACCATAGAACCAGAGGCTAAGAGACCAAGGTGGGGGTGTCCAGTAACCATGGAAGCCAAGCACTTTTACTATAACAGGATTTTCTTGGCTTCCTTCTTGTCCATGGGCATTTACTGTCATGAAAGGAGTCTGTAGTATCACATTGACTCCAGGTTTAGTGTGCAAGACTCCCAGAAGCTCCTCAGACCTCTCAGCTTATACTGATCAGTCCAATGCAACATGAATAGTGTATCAGACATGAGCAAATAAAAGTACTAAGTGTAGGTCTGGGGTGGGCTGCTGTGAGGAAGCATCAGGAAATGTTCTCTGGAGGATGTGACAGCTTAGTTGGCTTTTAAAGGATGGCTTGGAATTTCAGAATGTGAAGAAGGGGAGAGAGGACTTTCAGGCACAGTAGATACCATGAGCCAAGGCAAGGGGGGGGTAGTGTGGGCACATCTCTTTCACTTGTGCCTTTCCTGAAGATAGGACAGTTGGGAAACACGAGTCACTGGTGGTGTCAGTGCCCTGTATCAGAGATGTCTAACTCCTGGTCTGAAGTTGGAAAGTGTTTGACCAAAAAAAATAAATAAATAAAGATATTATGCAAAATAGATGATGTTAACTTATGGTTTTCTAAGTCAATATGCCACTCACAGGGCACTTTTCTTTTTTTGAGTTTTTCACAATTGCCCAATGTGATCTAACAAGTTCTCTGAGATATAATCAGCCCTCTTTTTTTTGAACCTTTTGATAAAATTATTAAAGACCCTCATTGACCCCTTCTTTGCTCAGTATGAAGTTGAAAAAAATATCATAAAATCTCGAATTAAATATCAGAGGACATCTAGTTGACCTTGTAGTCAAGCAGAAATCCCTTCTAAAGAACCAGCTGAGAAGTAGTTGTGGGGCCACTATGTGGTGCAGTGAATAGAGCACTAGCCCTGGAGTTAGGAGGACCTGAGTTCAAATCCAGTCTCAGACACGTATCACAAAACTAGCCATGTGACCTTGGGCAAGTCACTTAACCCCAATTGCCCTGCCTTCCCTCTCCAAAAAAAAAAGTAGTCATGGTGCTTCTCCTTACGGACCTCCCATGATGGGGAACTCTTTACTACTTCAAGTTATCCTGGTTCATTTTTAGGTAATGTGAATTGTTGGAAAGTAGAATATCAGGAAAAAGATGAGTAGTTTGGCTGAAGCATAAAGGATGAGAAAGAAAGTGATACGCAATTGAGGACAAGGATTATTTGGTTTTTGTCCTTGTATCCCCAGGCCATACCTAGTACCTGGCATTATCATAGGTACTTGATAAATGATTATTGAACATTTAAAAGTAGATTGGAGCTAGATTGTGAAGGGGACAACTTAGTGGATTAAGGATTTTGTCATTTTATCCTAGAAACAGTAGGGAAGATGTACAAGTAGGGGGTGTCATGGAAGAACATGTGGCCTAGAAAGATTCCTTTAGCAGCTCTGTGGAGGATAGTTAAGAAACAGGAGAAACTGGATGCAGAGAGACTCATTAAAAGCCCAGTCTCCGCAGCAAGCATACTTTGGATTTTAAAGTTATTATTTACATTTCCTCTAGCAAATTAATTTTGGGTTCAGGAAGACCATGGATCTTCTCCTCTTAGTGAGACTATTGGGTCTCATAAATCAGAACTGGGCCCAATCCAGGAAAGTTCTAAGTCAAAGAAAACAGTTCATTTCATTCATATACACAGGCAGTCAGGATTCAGTGACTTGCCCAGGGCACACAGCTAGTAAGTGTCTGAAGTCATATTTGAACTCAGGTCCTCCTGACTCTAGTGCCAGTTAGTGCTCCATCCACTGTGTTACCTATTTATTTAAAAAAAACCTGTGTGCAAAGTACTGCTAGACACCAGGGAAGCAGTCTACCCTCCTGGCTTCACCTGACTACAGTACATCTATCACCTTCATATGTTTGTTTTCCTTTCTTTGGAAGCAAAAAAAAAAAAAAATTAGCCTGCCCTAAATAAGGCACTGACACCTAGATCTGCACCAAGTTTTTCAAACCTTAGAGATCATTTAATTCCCTTGTTTTTTACAGGTGAGGAAAATAAATTAGAAGGAAACCTAAAATGCCTTGTTCTTTCAAAATACTTAGCAAATTCTGCTATAGATCACAAAGCACATTTTTAAGTTTCTCAGGCCCCTGTTCAAAAATCTTAAGTGGTGAGGCCTTCCACAATGTGGTACCATCTTGCCTTTCCAACATTATTGTATATCATTTTCCACCATCCTCTGTATTACACCTATTTCCTGAACACATCCCCAGTCTTTTGTATTTTATTTTCTTTTTGGTGAAACAATTGGAATTAAGTGACTTGCTCAGTGTCACACAACTAATGTCTGAGGCCAGCTTTGTACTCAGAAACATGAGTCTTCCTGACTTTAGGCTCAACACTATCCACTGCACTACCTAGTTGCCCTTAGAAAAATAGAGAATCATCCATTAGCAGGAGGGAGCTAGGAGACCTTGGACATATCCTTTATCACCAGGTTCAGATACATCATGTGGAAAATGGAGACTAGATGTCTCTAAAGCCTCTTCCAGCTCTGGTATTCTTTGTTCATACACCCATAGATGACACCTAATCCGGCCACCTCATTTTAAGAATGAAGAATCTGAGGCTCAGAAGTGAATTTTCTGCTCCAGGTCACACAGGTACCAGGGCTAGACTTAAAACTTCCAGCCTCTGACTACAAATTCTGTTCTCATCTTGCTAAATCACATTTCTATGTCCTAAGGCCCCTTTTAGCTTCAGCAAGATGTACTGCAAATCCCAGAGAAAAGCAACTCTTGTTTTGAACTCACCCCATGTGGCCCTGTCTTCTGTTTCGCCACCACCTCCTTCCCTCTTCCATCCTGCTTTCACTTCAGCCCATGAAGGGAATGCTTACTCAAAGGTAGCTTTGTGCCCATCTCCCTCCCTTGGCATCTTCTGCCATGGTCACCTGACTTTCAGGATGCTTAATAAATCTCACCCTCTCTCTTGGCATATCCTGAAATTTGATTTCTGCATTTTGTGGTATGAATTTTGTCTTGTCAAATGAGGTTCTTTTCCCATTTTTAAAGAACAAGCTTTGCTTTAGGGCAAAGGTAGAAGACAGGCTCCTCTCCCTTCTACTTGGTGCCTCACTGACTGGGCTGAAATTTAGCTTCTTTGCTTCAGTCTCTTCATCTGTGAAATGAAAAAGTTGAACTAGGGTAGGGGTGAGGAATCTGTGGCCTTCTAGGCCCTTGGTTGTGGCCTTTTGACCCAATCCAAATTTTACAGAACAAATCCTTTTATTAAGGAGATTTGTTCTGTGAAGTTTGGACTCAATCTGGATTCAGTGGCAGAGCTGAGGAGAGATCACAAGCCTCCAAATTTCTAGCCCCATGTTCTTCCGCTAGACCATAGACCATATTGCCTCTCCTAGAAACACTGAATTCGAATCTGGATTCTCCCACTGATTTCTGTGTGAAGATGAGAAAGTCTCCCAACTTGCTTTTACTTACGCATCTCTGTCTCAGATGAAGAGAGCAGTTCACACTTCATCAGACAAGCAAAATGTTAAAAATAAGTAGCATTTGTCTTTGTTGAGTGGGAGGGAGTTCTACCTCTTTCCTTTCCCTTCTTTAAATACCCCTGCCCTGCCCCCAGGTACCTAGGACCTTCATGCTGCCCTCAGTGAGCCTTTGGAAAAGCAGGTTGCCAGACTTACTCAAATGAAAGTCATAGTAATTTTGCCTGTCTCTTCCGGCTGGTATTTGTGGTATAAAAGAGGACTTCACGGAGAGAAGGCATTGTTTAACCCAGATGGCTGATTCTCTGGTGGTGGAATTTTAAGCTGGAGACAGGGGCACCTTCCCATACCATTATTTTTTTCAATTAAAAAGCATTTATTTTCTATCCCCCTCACCTGTCAACCTGTCAATTTCAAAGAAAAATAAAACTCTTAAAATAATAACCAAGTTTTCGGAGAGGTACCTCACCAGGGCCCCTGCAGTAAAATGATACGAGACCCACCTACTAAGAGGACAGATCTGTCTTTAGGGTAGATGATCAAGTTTTTTTCTGGTTAGTTTATCAGCAGGGGTTTGTTAAAGATGTCTCATGCCCCGCCCTTTGCAGGACACAAAGAACCATCAGCCTCTTTGTGGAGAGGGGAAGGCAGGGCAGTTGTCCTTAAATGACTTGTCCAAGGTCACGTGGCTAATAAGTGTTAATAAATTCATATCTGAGGCCAGATCTGAACTCAGGTCCTCCTGACCCCAGGGCTGGTGCTCTATTCACTGTGCCATCTAGCTGCCCCAAAAAGCTCAATTTTGCATAGGCCAGGAATCAAACCTGGGCCTCCTGCATGACAGGCAAGAATTCTACCACTGAACCACCCATCAGCCACTTCTTTCTTTGCCTTCAGTGAGCTGGTATTCTAGGGGAGGATATAAGATCCACACATGACAACACAAAATATATTATGGGTGCTGAACTGCTTTATCTCTAGGTTGCTAAAGCTCAGCCACAGTAGAGTTCTGCATGGGCTAGAACGGTCAGAGGAGGCTTTATTGAGAAGCAGGCACTTATCTGAGTCTCGGAGATCAAGTCCCTTGGTTTTACAGAGGAAGAGACCAAGACTCAGATGTGAGGTGACCTAAGATCACACATTGAGTGAGTGGCAGAGTCAGGATTTGAACCCAGATCTTCTGAATCTAGGTGTTCTGCTCTTTACTGTGTCATGTTTTCTCAGTCTGAAGTTGGAGAACAAAGGCAGGAGTGAACGTAGATGTTCAGGAGACAGTCCCATCTGAGCAGTACAGAGAGAAGTGTTCTGCTTCAGAAGGCTCTAGTCAAAGTCGTTAAGTGCCAAAAGGGTCTGTCACATGGAACAAGAATTAGTCCAGGATTCTGCTTGGTCCTAGGGAGCAGAAGGAATCCTGACCAAGGCAAGGTGCCAGGCAGCAGATTTCAGATAAGTATAAGCCTTAATAGATTTAGGCCAAAATGGGATAATGTGCCCCAAGATGCTACAGATCCTCCATTGCCCGGAGGTGTAGACCCAACTACAGCTTATGGGAGGTGTCAGGAGAGAGACAGGTAGGAGGTACACTGAGCTCCCTCCACCTCTGTGAGATCTCATGGTCTTCAGTGCGGGTGGTTGTTAATTGACAACCACAAGACATGAGTTGGGAGAATAAGAGAATAAGATGTTGGGGAATATTCAGGAAGAAGGGGCCATAGACCAAAGCCAAATGACATAGATGCCAGCTTGTTAGACTGGTGCCCAGCTACACAGATTTGGGGCTGGAAGGGACCTTAGAGGTCCCACTTCACACAAAACTTGGACCTAAGCCCCCCTAATTACTAGGACTCTCTCCATCTTGAAATTGATTAGTATCATTTTTAAATTACTTGTCTCTATGTAACTTAGGGAGAACTGTTAGAATGAACAGTGGGGAAAATACTGGATTTGAGTCAGGATCTGGTCTCAAACAGAAATTCTATCACTAAATACATGTGAATTTGGGAAGAGTCATTTAGCCCCTTTTTTTTTTTTTTCATTTGTTTGGATCTGTTTTGTACTATCTTGATTTCTCATAAAGTTATTAGCTTCCAGTTGCTCCAATCTAATTTTGAAGGAGTTATTCTCTTCAGTGAGTTTTTGAAATTCCTTTTCTGTCCATCAGATTCGTCTTTTTAAAGCATTCTTCTCATTAGCTTTTTGGGCCTCTTTTGCTATTTGAGTTTTTAATTATTTTATTTTCTTGTTTACATCATTCATTTCCACGAGATTTTGAGGTACAAATTTTCTCCCCGTCTTTCCCCAACCCACAGCACCAAAACAGCGATCCCACTGTAAAGCCCCTCCCCCAATCTGCCCCAATCCTCCATCGCCCCTCTAACTTTCTGGTAGGGCAGGGTGGGTCTCCCTTCCCCAGTGCCTGTATATCTTAATTCCCAGTTGCATGTAGTTAATTATTATTATTATTATTATTACATTTTTTTTTTTACATTTGATTGTAGAACTTTAAATTCTAGATTCTTTC
>JAQQSW010018701.1:0-11192 GCA_028646575.1 Pseudocheirus occidentalis | reverse complement strand
TAACTTGTGCTTGTAACTTGGATTTGTATTCTCTAGAGTTCAGGGTGATGACTTTTCCCCCTGTACTAGGTAAATGATATGCTTGTTTGATTAAAGAATGATTGTTAACCCATTTTGAGTTGCTTTCCTTTAGAAAAGCAGATCTAAGAACCTGTGCTAGCAGCTGCCCTGGGTATGCTAGGGTGTTTGCTGATAGTTAGTTAGTTAATTTTGTTATTTTGTTATTTTTTCTTCCCATCCCCTATACCATGTTGGCACTTACTTTTCACTAATCATTTTGTTTCCTGTGTTAGAATTATTTGAGTAAATGTCATATTCCTTTCTGACATTTTAAGCTCCCTGAATATGTTAGGGAGGGGTATCTTCATCTTTGTGGTTCCTATAGTGCCTTTCATGAAATAAGTGCTAAATAAGAATAGATTAAATTAAAACATAGGTCCTCTTCCACTCTTTGGCCCATTCCCTTCTTTGGAAACCATTCAAGCTCAAGGGCTAATTGGAAGAAAAAAAGAAAAACATGACACAATTTTTCAGTGACAAAGGGACCTGAACTCAAGTACAGAGAGAAGAGTAGGGAGGACAAAGAAGGACAAAGGAGGTAAAATGGTGACAAAGCATGAGTAGTGCTGTCTAGCACTGACTTACTTTCTCCTTTATAAGATCTTGCTATCTCTGAACTACAGCTAGTTCAGAAAGCTAGAATAAAAGTTGGAGGGTTAGGAGTATAGGCTTAAACGTATAGCCAATAAGAAGAGGGGAAAGTGTCCATAAAAGCACTAATGTACGTTGTGCTATCCTATGAAGAAGAGATGAATCCCAGATCTAGAGTTCGTAATTCCTTCCTATTCCTGGATATCATGAGTTGAGCATTATCTGGAAACTGTCCTTGTATCCCCAAAGCTTACAACAGTGAATGACACTTAAGAGATGTTTAAGAAAAAAGCTTAATGATTGGTCAATTGAATGTGTTTTATTCCCTACTCTCCTGTACTTGCTCCTAAGAAAGATAGCCATGAGGGTGTTACACAAAATCTGCTGCTTACTCATAGCAACGGGAATAGCTAATGGATTGGCTGATCTCTAGATCTCCTGAGTTTGGAAAATGACTCTAAATGGGTTGATGCCTATCTAATTTTTGGAGAAATAGTGGGTATATTATAGCTGTTAGAATACAGACCATGTAATTCTTTTTTTTTATTTGAAACTATTAAGTAATACATTTTCTTTAGTATTCATCCATAGGTCTGCACATTTGTTTGGGTGGCAGACTCATTCTGTTAAAATTAAGTGATAAATTTTGGGAGGACAATTAATTTTTGGTAGGTGGAATTTTGAAACCTATTTTGATTTCATAACCCTCAGAGTACATATGGTATGGCCACCAAAGGAGAAGAAGAAATGATAGATATACAGTTGTTCACAAGAATCATAGAACGCTTATCTCTTTTATATTAATTAATTTTGGAATGAGGTAGCACTGGTGCAGTGCTTTACTGACAAGGGGAAGATGGGCCTTCATTTGACCTACTTTTTTTTAATAAAAAGGAATAGGCTCTTGGTTAAACGTTCATACTTCTAGTGTGGCACTGGAAGAGGAATATCATGTATTTTGTACAAGAATGAAAGTACCAATATAATTGAGAGCTGAGGGGCAGCTAGGTGACACAGTGAATAGAGCACCAGCCCTGGAGTAAAACCTGAGTTCAAATCTGGCCACTTGACACACGCAAAAAAACAAGCCTCATGACCTTAGGTAAGTCACTACTGCCCTCCCTACCCTTGCCAAAAAGCAACCAAAAAAAATGAAGCTGTCTACATTCTACTCAGAGTACTCTAGATAAATGATTCAGGTTATCAAGTTGTTAAGGACAGTGTGAAAATAATTGAGAGTACCTACAATAAAAATTCTACTAGCTGGTGAAGTGGATATATCACAGGCCCTGAAACCAGGAAGACTCCTCTTTGTGAGTTCAGATCACAATCTGTTTGACCCTGGAAAAGTCATTCACCCCTTTTTATTTCAATTCCTCCTCCCTAAAGGGTGCTGGAGAAGGAAATGGAAAACTCTTCCTGTATCTGTGCCAAGAAAATTCCAAATGAAGTTAAAAAGAGTCAGACATGACTGAACAACAATAACAAAATATAGCAGGATTCTAAGGTTTGATTAGAGAGGGATGGCATTGGGAAGAAGAAAAGATTGTTACTATATAAAAATATTGTATCTTCGCAAAGTAGGGTCCTAGACAAATGTCTTACTTTCTTCTCTTGTACCGCATCCTATCCTGCCTTTGTACTTTTAATCACCTTTCCCTTTTACTTGGAATAAACTCCCCACTCTCATCTCTAACTTTTGAATGGTTTTTTCTACCTTCAAGGCTAACATAAAAATTGTTCCATGAAGATGTTCTCTGATGACTCTGCCCCAACATCTACCCACCAGGCAAAACAAGCATGTTCATATGGAAATGTGTCCTCTCAAGTATGAGTCTCTCCTTTGCTGGTATTGTACTGTCACTTACAGCATAGGCAGGAGTGTGGTGGACTCAGGTTTAATCAGTTTGTGAGAGCTTTTACACCCCAGCAAACAATAAAAATCAGGGTGAGATTTGCTGGGGGGGTTTTTGTCTAGATTTAAAAAGTGCTAACAATGCTGGTTAAATTATAAATGTGCAGTTTCATGTGCAATCATCTTTTTTATTATATTATGTCATGGAAATGCTTGTTTTACTCCATAAATTAAAAACAAATACAAAAAATACATGATACTTTTATTTTGGGGAGATATGGGAAAAGAGAAGAGCTCAGCTTGGTTATTATGCGTTACTGGCACTCTCCACTATTATTCTATAAACAGTCTCAGGAGGTGTGCAAGAGAAAGCCAAGGGAATAAATTCATTACTAGACTAGGGGTCTGGTAACTGTAGGATAATAATAATTAATAATAATAATAATAATAGTGCAAGGAATATTAATAACTGGTACTTATTTATACAACACTTTAAGGATTACAAGGTGCTTTTATATCCATTATGTCATTTGAAGCTCACAGTATCACTGATCATAGTTATGGATATGACTGTCCTCTATCCATCACTCAAATTGTGAACTCCATGAAAGTAAGATTCTACCTTGTTTAACTTAATATTT
This sequence comes from Pseudocheirus occidentalis, assembly GCA_028646575.1. Lineage (NCBI taxonomy): Eukaryota > Metazoa > Chordata > Mammalia > Diprotodontia > Pseudocheiridae > Pseudocheirus > Pseudocheirus occidentalis. Next base: position 8,045 of record JAQQSW010018701.1, on the reverse strand, counting down.
CTGGTAGAGCATGGTAATACATACACAGCAGGCACTTAATTAAAATTGCTTGAGTTGGATTAGATGGAAGTGAACTGAAACCTGAAAAAGAATTCCAACCTAAACACCAGAGTCCTCTGAATCAAGTGTCTGGTAAATGCCTTACTGGCCTGAATATTTGCTGGTGTTCTCTATAGAGGTTTCTTTTGATTTGTAGGACCCTGTGCCTTTTATTGAGAGATCCAGGACTTGTTTCCAGCAGAGTGTGATAGCATAATTTCCAGCAGGCAGTATTTATTTTTTGCATTTTCACTGCCTTGGAACTATGCCTTCCTTGAGATCAAAGGGCTGTGATGATGATATACTATACAGTACATTGCCTTTTCTCAACAGTGCAGGTGTATTCAACAATGAAATTAAATTCAATACTTATAATGATTTGTCTCTCTGCCTGGAAAGATGGTGTTTCTCTTTACTGAATTATGCCTAAGCTACAACTCTAATATGTACCTTAAGTATATTGCTCATTAATTATAAATATTCTGTGACTTTGACAAATGCAGTGTTAAAAGGAACACCCAATCCTCGGATTAGTATATAACCATTATGTGTTGTTGCTTTAGAGTAAGAAGGGATTAACAGTACTGTCTAAAAGCCTTAAGAAGGAAGAAATGTCACACTGGAACAAGTACGCCATTTGGGAAATAACACTCAATAATAGTTGTTTCATTTATCTTATTTTTGCTGGAGATGGAGGGATGTGGATGAGAAGCAGGGAGAGATAGCAAATAAAGAGGGGGAAACAAAAATATTAAGAGGAAAATAAGGATCTGCCTTATAATTATGGGAATTTCGCTAATGGACCATGTCTAGGATTTAACTAAAATAATAGTTTATTATCACACGGGATTTTCCATATCTCATATCCATGTCTTTAGATGAGTTGTCCATGGTGTCATATAATAATATGAAGTGAATAGCAGAGCCAGAATGTAAACCGAGATCTTCAGACAAATTACAACCCAATGGAAGCTTGAACTTCACCATATCTTTCCTTCTTCTTCTCATGAGCCTTTTGCTGTATCTGACCTGGAACCACCACGTCTCTATGACATTTCCTCGAGTGTCTTCAATGCCCCATTACCTTTCTACCAGTTTCCAGCATCCTTTTAGTTATTATCTTCCACTGTACTTTAAATAAAACCCTCTTGCCATTTCCCAGAGGTCCTTTATCTCTTTTCTGAAGTACAGTGACCAGAACTCCAAAGAGCATACCAAATAGAGGCACACTATTGTTTATATAAGTGCATCCCCTGTCCCAAGGCCCATTTGTATGGGACTCTCTCCTTACTGTTGGAGATGAAGACCTTCTTTACTCTATCTGAAAGGAAGGGTGGAACTGCTGAGAGATCACAGTTTCACCTTTTAGCCAGCTCCCATTTGGGGACTCTCTAAGTAAGAGTCTTTTCCTAGCATTGAGCTTGCTTCCAGTTTTGAGAGAGATTAAGAAAGAGAGCAACCCCACTTTTTGATCACTGAAGGAAAAGAATCTTGAAAGTCATAAAAGGTCCTGGTGTTCTTTATTCTATTATATCATATCTCTATTCTTATATTGATGCTTTAAAGAGTTCAAGGAGTTTACCCTTGGGTGAATTCCTCTTTCTTGTTTGAGCTGAGTTACCTCACTTGGAATGGGAGAATTCTTTAACTCTGCACTGTTTTGTATATATTCTCCTAGGAAAACCTTCTCTGATTTCTGTTTTGATTTGTCTAAATGTGTGTTCATATGTAACAAGTACTGGTAAGGAAGAGATTAAGCCTAGGATAGAGAACTTCCAGTCTCCCCTTTATCCCTCAAATGAAAAAAATAATCAGAAGTTAGATGGCTCCTGATCACATCCCCTAGAATAATAATATTAAAAGGAGTAGATTTTAGCATGGTGCAGGGATTTCTCTAAGTAAAGCAGAGCAGCAACCTCTGACCCCAACCTCCTTGCCCTATTGGCAGGAATAAAAGTCTTCCTTAGAGAAGGGTAGAGGGAGAATAGGCTAGATATGTGTCTATTCTGCTTCCCTTTGAACCATATACATTGACAGCCACTGCCATATTGTGAATCTCATTACATGTGGGGCTCACTTTTTCTTTTCCTTATATATGGTTAAGTTAATATATTCTCTGTTCCTTCCAGAATATTTGATGATATTTTAAACTACCTTTCTTTTCATTATACAAGGAATAATCTATAAAGGCTACCAAGTCCCTTTTTGAGGTCATAACTAATACCTTAAACCCATATATTTTGTAAGCATAATTTGAATTATTTTCTCTAAATGGGTCATTTTGTATCAACTCATATTAAAATATCTACCACTTTCCTGTTCCACTTCAACCTTATGCTAACATTCTATTGCTGCAAACATTTATAAAGATACTTACCCAAGAGCAACAATTACAAATTAAAGAAGGAAAGTGTGAATTACTTTGTAGGATTCTGATGAAAATAGAATCATAAGTCATGCTGCTAGACTGTCTGACTATTGTGCTATGTTTTTATTTAAACATCTCCCTCATAACACACACACACACACACACACACAGCATTGATGTCCAAAGTTGATATTCACAATGGAGCACAGCTGATTCTAAACTTATCACAGTGCTTTATTATGACTTTTGTGTCTAGAGTGCTCTTATAAATATTCTTTATGCAGAGTGAATAGATAGAAGGGATCCTGTATGTAAATCAATTGGGAAATTTTATGCCATCTAGATCTTTATGTTACAGAAGTTAAGGAAAGAAAAAAAAACTATTGTCTATGTTGGAGTAACATCTAAAAGAATAAAAAAGCTTTCATCTGTTAATTTATATATATATATATATATATATACATATAAATTAATTATATATGCATATGTGTGTATGTGTATATATGTGTATTATATATGTATGTATGTATGTGTGTTGTGTGTATGTGTGTGTGTGTTTGTGTGCACGTGTGTGTCTATGAAATGAGTGGACAGTTTTGTGAGACAGGAGCACTATATTCAAAGTATTCATTTCCTTGTCTATATGATGCCATACACATAGTAAACACTAATACTAGTTCAAAGAGTTTACGTGAAGAGCATTTCCCTTCGTTAAGGAGTAGCCAAGTTTTACAGAACAAATCTTTTTATTAAGGGAATTTGTTTTGTGAAGTTTGGATTCAAAGTACTGCATTTGAGGACCTAGCGGCCACATATGTCCTTGAGGCTGTAGGTTCCTCACCCCTGTTCTAAATCTATTGTCTAGGAACTTTAAAAAATATTTTGTTATATCAAAATAATATTATTTTGTCATACTATGTAATTTTACACATCAAAAAACACTATTTTGAGAAAGGTTCCATAAGCTTCCATAATACAAAGTAAAATATATAGGGGGTCCATAATACAAAGCAAAATAAGATAAAATTTTATTAATGAGGCTTTCAAATTTTTGGTGCAAAATTGGTTGCTGAGGTCAGAAGCAAGGCAGAATAAGTTGGTGGTGTTACATAAGAAGAGTAACCAATGGGAAAAAATGAAAGCAAAATAAAAGAAATAAACAAAGTAGTAAGAATCTTGTGCAGTGAGGGAGTATAATGCCATGCATGAGCAGCTTTCCAGAAGAATGCTATTGTAAATAGCTTTTCAAGTTCTGATAACATAGTATAGTTAACACTCTATTTCATAACAAATCAAAGCAAAACATTCAGAGAAAATCAAAGTACAGCATTCACAATATCACAGCTTATCACAGAAAATCACAAAATACTATTCACAATAGTTTATCATTAAAATGGCTACATAATTTCCACCACAAGTCCCCAAAGTTTTGAACAAAGAAAAATCATCTCAAAGTACAATAGTCAAAATCTTCTGCTCATGAGACACAGTAAGTTAACTCAATCAGTCACTCGTTCAGCAATCAATTACTAACTATCATTAATCACCAAGTACAATCATTGGAAAATAGACACAGATGCTCCACACCTAGGTCACTAATAAATTTACAATTCTTCATTCAGTATACAGTATCCATGTAAGGTCTTCTTTAAGCTTCACTAGGGTGGTCTCTCATATTCCGTAGATCCCCTTCCATGGTCCCAGTTCCTACCTGAATCTACCAGTCACCTGGATTAAGTGGCAGACTGCTCCCAGGTCCTTGTCCAGCTCACCATATAAGTCCTGCCCCACACTGAAATTCACCGGGTCCAGACCATCTCAAACGATTCACAGTTTCATTTCCTGGCTCAACCAAGCCACAAACAGACAAAGTTTTAACATCTGATCATGCTTTCTCAGTCTTCTGAAGCTTGTTCAAAATATCAGAATCACCTTATCCATCCAGGAAAGGGGGGGTTCCTGGGCTCCTGGGGTCTTGGGCTCCTCTTCAGCCTCCTCCTGGGAGCTACTTCTGCCTCCATGGTGCTCCAAAAAGTATGGACCCTCCCTCTCTGGGATTATGTTTTTTTTCTTTAATTTATTTATTTTCTTGTATACATGATTCATTTCCATGAGATTTTGTTACAAATTTTCTCCCCATCTTTCCCCTGCCCACCACCTCAAAACAGCGATTCCATTGTATATCCCCTCTCCCAATCTGCTCTCTCCTATGTCCTCCCTCATCTCCCCTCTGACTTTCCGGTATAGCAGGACTGGTCTCCCTACCCCACTGCCTGTATATCTTAATTCCCAATTACATGTAGTTAACAATAATAATAATTCTCTCTCTCAAAACATTTGAGTATAGAACTTTAAATTCAAGATTCTTTCCCTTTCTCTCTCATCACACACTCCCACTCACTGGAAGGACAAGCAATTCAATACATGCTGTAAATGTGTAATTATGCAGAACATCTCCACAGTGGATGTATTGTGAGAGACTGATTAAATGTCCTTCCTTCCTATCCTGCCCCACCCCTTGTTCTATTCTTTACCCTGTCTCTGTCCCTGTCCCTTTACAGCTTTACAGGACCGTATACTTTCACCAACCCTTGGACTCACCCTGCCCTCCCCTCTGTCATCCCACCAATCATCCCCATCCCCCTACTCTCCTGTGCAGCAAGATACACAGTTTAGAGTTTATGTGATTGCTTCTATAAACCACATTCAATAAGAGTAAGGTTAACCCGTTCCATTTTGCCTTCCTGTTCTCCACCCCCCTCCTGCCATTGTACCATTGTACAGATTATCTCTAGCCTCTTCTATATGAGAGGATTAACCCCATTCTGTCTCTCCCTGTCTCCTCTCATTCTAATCCTTTTCCACCTCAGAATTTCACCTTATAAAGTATCATCCCTTCCTAATCAATCACATTGCCTTTTATTTTTTCATTTGTTTGGATCTGTTAAATAGTTATCTTGATTTTTCATAAAGTCATTTGCTTCCATTTGTTTCACTCTAATTCTGAAGGAATTATTCTCTTCTCAAAGCTTTTTAGATTCTTTTTCCATCTGGCAAATCTGACTTTTTAAGGCATTCTTCTCCTCATTGGCTTTTTGGGCTTCTTTTGCCATATGAGTTCATCTATTTTTTAAATTGTTATTTTTTTCAGTCAGGTTGTTTATTCTCTTTTCATGATTTTCTTGAACCATTCTCATTTCTCTTCCCAATTTTTCCTCCACTTCTCCTATTTGATTTTCAAAATCATTCTTAAGCTGATATATGGCTTGTTGGCAGTCTTCATGTTTCTTGGAAGCTTTTGTTGTGGGAATTCTGAGTCTGTTGTCTTCCTCCCATTCCATGCTTTGATCCTTTTTTCCCCCAAAAAAAGGATTGTAGAGTTCAGTTGCCATTCTTAATTTTCTTCCTTTGCCTGCTCATGTTGCCAGTGAATAACTTGATGTTTTAGTTCTGTGGAACTCTTCTTCCAGAGGAGAAAGCTCTGTCCCAAATCAGCGGGTTTTCACAGCTGCTGGAGCTATTAGAAGGTTGCTGCAGCCAATACCAGCTTTGGCCCATTGAAAATACACCCCAGGATTACTACACAGGACCACAATCTGGATCCAGGTCACTCCATGCAGGAGCACTTAGCCTCTGAACAATCACTTGGCCTCCCTGTAGTCTGTAGACCAGGAGCTCTGAAGCAGGCACAGGGAAGCAGCTGCAGGGCCACCACTTCTGTTGCTTCCTTGCCTTGGAGACAGCTTGGCTGTACTGCTTTTCTGACCCAAATTTAGCTGAATTTCACTGACCTTTCACTTACTCCTTGTTTCTTATGGCTTGATAATTCTGGAAACTGCTGAAAAAGTCTGGAAAGTGCTGAAAAATGAAGTAGCTGATGCTCTGTGTATGTAAGGAAAGCTCCAGGTGGGGGCAGAGACAAGATGGCTTCATAGAAGCAGGAAAATGCTACAGCTCAGACATCACTATCTCAAATAGCTATAAAATATAACTCTAAACAACTTTTAGGACTCCAAAACTCGCACAAAAATATAGAAAAAAAACATCTCCCACTGAAGGCAGCTTGGCAGGAAGGGCTCATCACAGCATGGTGGGAGATGAAACCAATCCACGCTGAAACCAGCTGCTGCTGATCTACTCTCCTGAAGGCTCCCACTGCGGCTCGTCCTGGCCACCCTGGGGCCAAGCCACGGTTTCAGGGTTGGCTAGTTTCATCTCCCCGCATCCTGTGATGAGCCCTTCCTGCCAAGCTGCCTGATGATGGAGGGGAAGCAGATGTTTTTTTTCTATATTTTCGTGTGAGTTTTGGAGTCCTAAAAGTTGTTTAGAGTTATATTTTATGGGTATTTGAGATGATTATGTCTGAGCTGCAGCGTTTTCCTGCTTCTATACCGCCATCTTGGCTCCTCCCCACCCAGAGCTTTTCCTTACATACACACAGCACCAGCTACTTCCTGTTTCAGCCAACCCCTTCCTCTTATGTAAGTAACAGGGGTTCATAACTTCTTTATCTTTTACAGAGGTTTGATTAGTTACTAAGTACCTGCTTACTTGCCAATACACAAAGAGATCCTCAAATACAAATTACATTACCATTACAGGGAGAAAAGAGATTCAGATAAACAGTCTTAAGGCTCTTAATTATGCATCTTTGTGATTTCATAGATTTAACTGGTCTATAAGAACCACTTAGGTCTATCCTAGGTTAATGAAAGGTTTTATAGAGGTTAATTCATGTCAGACTCTAGATTATCTGAGATACAATTATACAATAAAAAAGTAAAGAAAATAGCAAAATAATAAACATCGGGACTCAATAATTTTTGGGGAAGAGGAGACTGAGAGTAAAAAGAAAACAGAAGATTGATTTGGTCAAAGTTGAAAACACTTGAAAATAGAAGAAGGAAGGGTTGCAAATTCAAAGAGTGATAATCAGAATGAAAAAGCAACCAGTTAACACTTTGGGAAACTGCTCATATATATAGGGCTGAACAGCATTGGGGTTGTAACTGAAAATCCTTAGAAATTAAAACCTCGATTTTTTTTAATCATCCCTTTAAAATACCAAAAGAGAGGGGACAGAGCCTAGATGGTGGCATAGAAGCAGGAAAATGCCACAACTCTCATATGGCCACCTCAAATACATATAAAATATGACGCTAAACAAATTTTAGGACTCAAAAACAAAAAAAAATACACTTCCCTGTGAAGGCGGATTGGCAGGTGGTCCTAGGGTACGTTTTCAGTGAACCAGAGCTGGTGGGGGCTTCAACAGCCTCCTGATAGCTGCAGCTGCAAAACCCCCAGCAATTTGGGACAAAGCTTTCCCCTCTGGAAGCAGAGTTCCACAGAGCAAAAATATAAGTAATTCACTGACAACATGAGCAGGAAAAAGTCAAATTTGCCAGATGCAAAAAGAATCTCAAAAGCTTTCTAAAGAAAATAATTCCTTCAGAATTAGAGTGGAGCAAATGAAAGGAAATGACTTTATGAGAAATCAAGATACTATTAAAGAGATCCAAACAAATGAAAAAAATAGAAGGCAATGTGAAATATCTCCTTGAAAAACCACTGACCTGGAAAATAGATCCAGGAGACACAATTTAAAAATCATTGGACTACCTGAAAGCCATGCTCA
>JAQQSW010018700.1:0-11192 GCA_028646575.1 Pseudocheirus occidentalis | reverse complement strand
GGGAAGGAAGGAGATGATCATCATATGATCATTACTCTCATTGGTTCTGATTTAAAGAGCGATCAATACAAATGTTTAAGTTTAGATTCTAATATAAAAAGACACAAAAATTTGTAACAATAGAGGGAAAAGAGGGAGGGAGAGGAGCAATGTATGAAATTTACTAGCATTGGTTTGGGTTCAACTAGGGAATAACATATTCTGTTAAGAATAAAAATCTATTGTGACCTACAGACAGTAGGAGGCATAAGGGGGGAAGGGTTTAAGAAGTGGAAGGTACTCAGTAGGGAGGTGAAGAGTAGCAAGGGGAAAGGGTAGTAAAGAGGGGGGAACACAGGGAAGGAATATGGAGGGAGGTGGTGGTTAAAAGGAAAATTCCAAAGGAGGGGAAGGGAAAAGGAAGACATAAAGATATAAACAGGGGAGGGAATAAGATGGAGGGAAAGTCACAGATAGTAATCATAACTGTGAAAGTGAAAGGGATGAACTCTCCCATAAAACAAAGGCAGATAACAGAATGGATTAAAAAACACAATCCTACAATATGCTGTCTACAAGAAACACATCTGAAATAGGGGGATACGCACAGGGTAAAGGTAAAAGGATGAAGTAGAATATATTATACCTCAGCTAAAGTAAAAAAAACAGGGGTAGCAATCCTTATCTCAGACAAAACAAAAGCTAAAATAGATCTCATTGAAAGAGATAAAGAAGGAAACTACATCCCGCTAAAAGGCACCATCAAGAATGAAGCAATATCATTACTTAACACATATGCACAAAGTGGTATAGCATCCATGTTCCTAGAGAAAAAGTCAAGGGAACTAGAGGAGGAAATAGATAGCAAAACAATACTAGTGGGGGACCTCAATCTCCCCCTCCCTGAACTTGATAAATCTAACGTCAAAATAAACAAGAAAGAAGTTAAGGAGACAAATAGAATTTTAGAGAGGCTAGACATGATAGATCTGAAGAAAACTGAAGGGGATAAAAAGGAATGTACCTTCTTCTCAGCAGTACATGGCACATTCACAAAAATAGACCATGTAATAGGGAATAAAAACCTCACAATTCAGTGCAGGAGGCAGAAATATTAAATGCATCATTCTCAGATCATGATGCAATAAAAATTATATGTACAAAAGGGCCATGGAAAGGTAGGCAAAAAACTAATTGTAAACTAAATAATTTAATCCTAAAGAATGAGTGGCTCAAACAAGAAATTATAGAAACAATCAGTAATTTCATTCAGGAGAATGACAATAATGAGACATCATACCAAAACTTGTGAGATGCAGCAAAGGCAGTACTTAGGGGAAGTTTTATATTGTTGAATGCATACGTGAAAAAATTAGAGAAAATAGAGGTCAATAAATTGGGCATGCAATTGAAAAAGCTAGAAAAAGAACAAATTGAAAATCCCCAATTAAATTCTAAATTAGAAATAATGAAAACCAAAGGAGAGATGAATAAAATTGAAAGTAAGAAAACTACTGAACTTATAAATAAAACTGAGAGTTGATTTTATGAAAAAAAACAATAAAATTTATAGACACTTAGTCAATATGATAAAAAAATGAAAGAAGAAAACCAAATCCTGAGCCTGATAAATTAAAAGGGTAAATGTACCTCCAATGAAGATGAAATTAAAACAATAATTAGGAATCATTTTGCCCAACTGTATGCACATAAATTTGACAACCTTAGAGAAATGGATGAATACCTATAAAACCACAAGTTGCCCAACCTAACTGGAGAGGTAGTAAATTACTTAAACAACCCCATCTCAGAAAAATAAATTGAACAAGCTATCAGAGAACTACCTAGGAAAAAATCCCCAGGGCCAAATGGATTTTCTGGTAAATTCTATCAAACATTTAAAGATCAATTTATTCCAATACTCTACGAACTATTTGGGAAAATTGGTGAGGAAAGAGTCCTTCCTAATTCTTTCTATGACACAAATATGGTACTGATGCCTAAATCAGGGAGAGACAAAAGGGAAAAAGAAAATTATAGACCCATCTCCCTCAAGAATATAGATGCAAAAGTCATAAATAAAATATTGGCAAAAAGACTACAGCAACTTATAACAAGAATAATACATTTTGACCAGGTTGGATTTATTCAAGGATTTATTTATGGATTTGGATTTATTTATGCAAGGGCGGCTCAATATTAGGAAAACCATCAGTATCATTGACCATATCAGCAATGAAACTAGCAGAAACCATATGATTGTGTCAATAGATTCAGAAAAAACCTTTGACAAAATACAGCACCCATTCCTATTAAAAAAAAAATAGAAAGTAGGGGCGGCTAGGTGGCGCAGTGAATAGAGCACAGGCCCTGGAGTCAGGAGTACCTGAGTTCAAATCCGGCCTCAGACACTTAACACAAACAACTAGCCGTGTGACCTTGGGCAAGTCGCTTAACCCAAGCCTGCCCTCCAAAAAGAAAAACAAAACAAAACAAAACAAAAAACATAGAAAGTAAAGGAATAAATGGAGTTTTCCTTAAAATAATAGGTAGCATCTACTTAAAGCCATCAGTAAGTATTATATGCAGTGGGGATAAACTAGAAGCATTTCCAATAAGATCAGGGGTGAAACAAGGATGTCCACTATCATCCTTCTTATTAAACCTGATACTAGAAATGTTAGCAGTAGCACTTAGAGAAGAAAAAGAAATCAAAGGAATCAAATTAGGCCAATAAGAGACTAAGCTATCACTCTATGCAGACGACATGATGATATACTTGGAGGATCCTAGAGAATCAAGTAAAAAACTTCTTCAGACAATACATAAATTTAGCAAAGTTGCAGGATATAAAATAAACTCACATAAATCCTCAGCATTCTTATATATTTCAAATGAAGTCCAACAGCAAGAGATAGTAAGAGAAATCCCATTTAAAGTTACTGTAGACACTGTAAAATATTTGGTAACCTGCCTGCCAAAACAGACCCAGTACTTTTATGAACACAACTACAAAACACTTTTCACACAAATAAAATCAGATCTTACTCATTGGAAAAACATCAATTGCTCAGGGCTGGGTAGAGCTAATATAATAAAAATGACAATTTTACCTAAATTAAATTACATATTTAGTGCCATACAAATCAACCTACCAAAAAATTACCTTATCAAACTAGAAAAAAGAGTAACAAAATTCATTTCGAAGAACAAAATGTCCAGAATATCAAGGCAATTAATGAAAAGAAATGTTAGGGAAGGTGGACTAGCTATACCAAACTTTAATCTCTATTATAAAGCAGCGGTCCTCAAAACTGCCTGGTACTGGCTAAGGAATAGAGTACTGAGTGGATCAATGGAATAGACTGGATACAAAAGACTCAATAGTCAATGACTATATTAACATACTACTTGATAAGCCCAAAGACCCCAGTTTCTGGGTTAAGAATTCACTATTTGGCAAAAAATGGTGAGAAAATTGGAATATAGTATGGAAGAAGCTGGGCATAGACCATCACCTAATGCCATACACCAAAGTCAAGTCTAAATGGGTGCACAATCTAGGTATGAAAGGCTGATACTATAAATAATCTGGGGAAACAAGGAATAGTTTACCTGTTAGATTTATGGTGCAGGGAAGAATTTATGACTAAAGAAGATTTGGAAAGCATTATAAAATGCAAAATGGATAATCTTGATTACATCAAATTGAAAAGTTTCTGTACAAACAGAGCCAATGCAACCAAAATTAAGGGGGAAGTTGGAAATTGGGAAAGAATATTTGCAACCATTGTCTCTGATAAAGGCCTCATTTCTAAAATATACAGGGAATTAAGTAAAATTTACAAGAACACAAGTCATTTCCCAATTGATAAATGGTCAAAGGATATGAACAGGCAATTTTCAGAGGTAGAAATTAAAGATATCTTTAAGCATATGGAAAAATGCTCTTCATCACTATTGATTCGAGAAATGCAAATCAAAACAACTTTGAGGCACCACATCTCACCAGTCAGATTGGCTAAGATGACACAACAGGAAAATAACAAGTACTGGAGAGGATGTGGAAAAATTGGAACTCTGATGCATTGTTGGTAGATCTGTGAACTGACACAACCATTCTGGAGGACAATCTGGAATTATGCCCAAAGGGCTAAAAATAATTGCATACATTTTTACCCAGTAATACCACTTTTGGGGTTGTATCCCAAAGAGATAATAGAAGTGGAAAAAGGACCCATATGTACAAAAATATTCATTGCAGCTCTCTTTGTGGTGGCAAAAAACTGGAAATTTAGGGGATGCATATCAATTGGAGAATGGCTGAACAATTTATTGTATATGAATGTAATGGAATACTATTATGCTATAAGAAATAGGAAGGAGATGGACTTCATAATTGCCTGGAGAGGCTTATACAAATTGATGCTAAGTGAGAGGAGCAGAACCAGGAACAATTTGTACAGTCACAGATACATCATATGTGTGACTCCAAACTTGATAAACTGGACTCTTCTCACCAACGCACATTTAAAAGGCAACTCAACAAGTCTCAGGATGGAAGGAGATGTCTACATTCAGAGAAAGATCTAGAAAGACTAGAGTTTAAATGGAGACTGAAGCAATACATGCTATCGTTCTTTTCTATGTTTGGTTTTGTTTTTTTTCCCCGTTGTTCACACCATTGGTTACAACACTTCTATACAAGCAGACTATTGTACAATGTGAAAGAGTTTGCAGATGGTATACACGATTGTATGCCACCATGGGGAGGTGGGTGGAGGAAGGGGAGAAAATCTGAAACTCAAGTGATTCTGGAATTGAGTCTTGTTAACTAAAAGTAAAGAAACAAGTTAATAAAAAAAATAAATAAATAAAACCCAACACCACCAGTGAAATCTTCGTCATAGGGATTAAGCTCAAAATCAGTCTGAGCTTTTAGTCCCAGCTGACCATAAGACAGTGATGGCAGCATGACCTCCTGGCTGGGGGCCACTCTAGAAAATAGCTGAAGCTCCTGATTGTGGAAGTGAGCAGAGCCTTGTCCCAGTTCCCAGTTCTAGAACAGAGCTACAGAAAGGGACAGGGCTTAGCCACACTTAGCTTCCCAGTCCTGGACAGAAGATGGAACAAGTACATATCCACCTCATCCCAAGCCATGGCTAACTTCTACAGAGGCAAAGTACTATCCTACTCCAAATCTATAGAGACAAGACTATAGGAATTCAGTCTACATACTCTATCCAAGATTGTGTCAGAGGGTAGATCCTTGTCCTGGCAAAATATTTCAATCAAAGAATTAATGCTGAAGACCTGAATAAAGAGAAGTCCTAATATAATGATGAAATACTATGGGTTAAGAGAATTTCGAGGTAAAATTGCAGGAGAAGGAAATGAATCTACAAAAATTACAAATAAATTTGTTGTGTGAATTTTCTTTACGTCATCATCTAGCTAGCGTGAATGAGAGAGATTTTATGTAGTTTATTCACTCAGAGTGACACACTCCACCAGCAGTTGGTGGAAATATGTGTTGATCACAATTTGACTAGTAGTATTTGTATGTTACATAAGGAAAGGAAAGAAAGTCGCCACTCACTATAGTGCAGTTGGGTTTTTTTTTAAAGTGTGCCTGTTAAGGAAAATGGGTATCAATAGCTATAAAATATTGAGAAGGAGTATGTCCTTATTGGTATAGCTAGTTGCATTAAATATAAAGGAAATATATCTCACTTGTCAGACTAGTAAAGGAGGGGAATACTACTTAGGCTGTTGAAGATTTCCTTCTTTTAAGCAATTAAATCTTTTTGTACCAACTGAGGGAGCAAAGAAGACACTGAAGAGAACCAGCTGGTGCATCTGGTTCTGCAGTTCAGACAGGGGTCACACACAGCAAAATGGTGCATACAGAACAAAATGGGGCAGTCAAGATTCACCAAGACTTGTCCCAGTGAAATAGGTGGATTGGCAATTTGTTCTATTTGCCATGAATGCAATTTAGATCTTAGTCAGAAGAAGCCAAGGTCATTCACTACACCCCAGGGCCATTGTCTGTCGTCTTAACTTTTGTCTTGTCACTGGACTTCGGTGACTTCTGGAAGAGGGAGTGAGACTGATGACTTTATGTAAGTTTACCTTACTTATAAATGCAATTCACCCACAAGTCATGACATCACCCTGTGATGTCATTGTTCCTCTTCAAAAACAAAGGAAAAACAATAACATTTTTGCAGCTCCTCTCACAGAGCTCTTTAAAAAAAATTTTTTTAAATTTATTTTTGCTTTTTTTTTTGGAAGAGAGAAGGCAGGGCAATGGCCAGACTTGAACTCAGGTCCTCTTGACTCCAAGCCCAGAACTCTGTTCACTACACCATCTAGCTACCCCACACAGAGCTCTTAAGATGTCATGACAGGGCCAAAGTTGGTAAGTCCCCAGAGAACTTCACAGATAATGAAAATGTACAAGGTCTTTTTTACTTTACCCAAATATTAAATAATTATCATTATTATTCATGTTGAAGCAAAGTAAACCAATCAAATACTTAAGGATTTTTTTTAAACATAAGGACAAGGGGCAGCTAGGTGGCGCAGTGAATAGAGCACCGACCTTGGAGTCAGGAGGACGAGAGTTCAAATCCGGCCTCAGACACTTGACACAAAAACTAGCTGTGTGACTTTGGGCAAGTCACTTAACCCCAATTGCCCCTCCAAAAAAAGGCAAAAACAATAAACATAAGGACAAAAGTCTCTAATAAATGATGGTTCAAATTCATACTTTCACAGCATTCAGATCAAAAGAGAAACTAATCTAATGATACAAATATAGTACACTGTAGGTATCATTTCTCAGATGAATAATTTTTTCTTATATAATAATTTCTCCAAATCACAATGCAAAAAAGAACATAATATTAACATAAAATGATATTATGCACTTAGAACAAGAAACTTATTGCCAATGTAATAGTCTAATATATTTTTGAAGAATTTTACAAAGAAAAATCATCTTAGGTGCCAATGAATTTTGGTATTCCATACTAAGCAGCATTGAGAGACCAGAATGGAGTAATTAGGATTGAGTTGCCTTTTATAATTACAAAGGTAGCACTCACAGTTAGGGTTCAGAACACAGATCAACCATTCTGTGAATAATAATTTCCCCTAATTAATTGATCAAAACCTAATATTAAACCAAATCTTGAACTGCTGGATTTTAAATTTTGTGACATAATTCCAGCTTCTTTTCTACATCAAGAACATCAAAATAGGTGAAATCATGAGACATCTCAAAACTAACTTTAACCACCTGAGGAGGAAACAAACACTTCTCCAAATAAAATCTGAAATTTGATAGGCCTAGAAATCTCTCTTCTCTTATCCAAGTGAGATATGATGACATATGATTTTTAGCAACACTTGGCTAAATCCTTGGCTTTTCTTTTGACCTATGCTGGACATTTTGATAGCCTGCAAACATTATATTACTGTATTATTCCAGTTTGGGTAAAAACTGATCACCCGTTCTATATTCTTGATCTTCAGAAAACTTCTTACATGTAATTGCCTTTTTATTGAGTTTCATATGGGTTCCAATTCTCATTTCACTTTCTTACCTTTCTTTCTCTTTCTTTCTATAGACTTCTATTAAAGCCCTGTAAACTTCAAAAGTAAATCTCATCTCTCTTTCTACACTCTGATTGGATCCTTCACTTATTTCTCAATTCCTCACATTTTTATTTCCCAGTCCAACAACAGAATTAGTTTTTTTATTCCACTAAATCTCTTCTTTGCAAATTAGCACAAACTTCAAAGCCAATTAATTGCAAAACCTTTATTTTTCCTTGATCTTGAAATGTCAGGGTTTATAGATAGTTTCTCATTTTGCCAGGTAAAACTTTTCTGATTAAGACCTTGCAAATACACTCTATTGCAATTCCTTTTAGGTGACTTTGCTTCTAATTTACCGAGGCAATGAAATTCTACTAAATCATTCACAAAAGGACACTGTGGGGACAGCTAGATGGCACAGTGGATAGAGTACCTACCCTGGAATCAGGAAGATCTGATTTTAAATCTGGCTTCGGACACTAGCTGGGTGACCCCAGGCAAATCCCAACTGCCTCAAAAAACAAACAAACAAAAAAGTAGTGGCAAAGTAAAATATTCTCTTAGAATTAAAATTTTGCTTGTTCCCAAATTATTTGCTTTCCAATTTAAACAAATCTCCTTCCTTCCAAGTTGGAGAGAAGAATTAATAATTCTCACATTAGATAAAAGAAGGGAACATTCCATAGGCCATTGAAGCCTTCTTTTTCCTTTCTTTTTGTGCCAATTAGAGGAGCAAAGCAGACACTGAAGGGAACCAGTTATTGCAGCTGGTCCTGCAGGTCAGGCAGGGGTCACACACAGCAAAACGGTGAATAGAGAACAAAATGGGGTAAATTATTGTCTTCCAAAAATCCACTTTCAATAAACCCCAGAAAAATGGAGTGGCCACAAGGACTCCAAAACAGCATGGAAGAAATGAATGAAATGCTGAAACAAGAGACATAGAATTAAATTAGAGCACTTGGAAAGAAAGTATACAGCTAAGAACAGAAGGAATAAAACTATCAAAATAATGAACACCCTTGAAAACTGAATGATATTAACAGAACTCGATAACACAATAACAAAAAGAGAAAAAGGCCTCATTTCTAAAATATACAGGGAATTAAGTAAAATTTATAAGAAAACAAGTCATTCCCAAGTTGATAAATGGGCAAAGTATATGAACAGGCAATTTTCAGAGGTAGAAATTAAAGATATCTTTAAGCATATGAAAAAATGCTCTATATCACTACTGATTCAAGAAATACAAATCAAAACAACTTTGAGGTACCACATCTCACCAGTCAGATTGGCTGAGATAACAAAACTGGAAAATGACAAGTGCTGAAGAGAATGTGGAAAAATTGGAATGCTAATGCATTGTTGGTGAAGCTGTGAACTGATACAACCATGCTGGAGGGAAATCTGAAACTTTGCCCAAAGGGCTATAAATAATTGCGTACCTTTTGACCCAGTAATACCACTTTTGAGGTTGTATCCCAAAGAGATCATAGAAGTGGGAAAAGGACACATATGTACAAAAATATTCATTGCAGCTCTCTTTGTGGTGGCAAAAAAACTTGAAACTTAGGGGATGCCCATCAATTGGGGAATGGTTGAACAAGTTATGGTATATGAATATAAAGGAATACTATTGTGCTATAAGAAATGGGAAGGAGGTGGACTTCATATTTACCTGGAGAGGCTTATAGAAATTGATGCTAAGTGAGAAAAGCAGAACCAGGAAAAATTTATATACAGTCACAGACACATCATATGTGTGATGGCCATCCTTGATAAACTGGACTCTTCTCAGGAACACACAGTTAAAAGACAACTCTGCAAATCTCAGAATGGAAGGAGATACCTACACTCAGAGAAAGATCTAGAAAGACCAGAGTTTAAGTGGAGACTGAAGCAATGCATGCTATTGTTCTCTTCCGTGTTTTGTTTTGTTTCTTTTGTTTCTCTTTCTGTTCACATTATTTGCTCCATTGGTTACAATGCTTCTATACAACAAGACTCTTGTACAATGTGATAGTGTTTGCAGATCCCATACATGATGATACGCCACATGGGGGGGGGAGACGGTAGAATGGAAGGGAGAAAATCTGAAACTCGAGTGATTCTGTAAATGAATCTGGTAAACTAAAAGTAAATAAACAAGTCAATTAAAAAAACTATTACAAGGAAAAAAATAATTTCTTGAATGATGATTTCTAGGTTCTTTTTTTGGTCTTGACTTTCAGGTAGTTCAATAATTTTTAAATTGTCTCTCCTAGATCTATTTTCCAGGTCAGTGTTTTTTTTTCAAGGAGATATTTCACATTGCCTTCTATTTTTCCATTTTTTGGATCTGTTTAATAGTATCTTGATTTCTCACAAAGTCATTTGCTTCTATTTGCTCCACTCTAATTCTGAAGGAATTATTCTCTTAAGCGAGCTTTTGAGGTTCTTTTTCCATCTGGCAAATTTTACTTTTTAAGGCATTCTTCTCTTCATTGGCTTTTTGGGCCTCTTTTGCCATTTGAATTAATCTATTTTTAAGGTGTTATTTTGTTCAGTCAGGTTGTTGACTCTCTTTTCTTTATTTTCTTGCATCATTCTCATTTCTCTCCCCAATTTTTCCTCCTCTTCTCTTTTCTTTAAATCTTATTAAAGCTCCTCTATGGCCTCTATCCACTTTATATTATTCTTGGAAACTTTTGGTGTGGGAGTTCTGACTGTGTTATCTTCCTCCCATTCCATGCTTTGTTCCTTTTTGTCCCCAAAAAAGTAATCTAAGGTTTGATTGCTGAGCTTGCTTTGCTTCCTTTTCCTGATCATGTTGCCAGTCAGTTACTTGGCTTTTGAGCTCAGTAGTAAAATTCTGCTTTCAGAAGGTAGAGCTCTGTCCCAAATCCCTGGGGTTTTCACAGCTGCTGGAGTTATTAGTAGGCTGCTGTTTTTTGCAGCCCCCACCAGCTTTGGCTCACTGAAAATGCACCTCATGACCACCACCCAAGACCATGATCCAATCCAGGTAGCTCAAGAAAAGAGCACTTAGCCTTTGAATGATCACTTGGCCCTCCTCAATTCTGTAAGCCAGGAGCTTCTGAAGCAGCCACATGGAGGCAGCTGCAGGGCCACCCTTCAGACTGCTGCTAGCTCTGGAGGCAGTTTGGCCGGACCATCTCCCCCAAATTTAGTTGAATTCCACTGACCTTTTCCCTTTGTCCTTGGCTCTTGTGGCTTGGTGATTCTGGAAATCGCTACAGCCAGGGCTTCTTCTGGATGTCTTGGGGCTGAAACCGCATGGGGCTGGCCTCTGCTTCCAGCGTGCTGCAATGATCACCTGCCAGGCTGCTTTAAGCAGGAGCTTTGTTAGTCTATCTTTTTTGTGGAGTCTGGAGCTCTGAAATTTGTTTAGAGTCATATTTTGTAGGTATTTGAGGTGGTATTTGTAAAGCCAATCAGCAGTAGATTCCTGAGAGAATGCTACTGTGAACAGCCTTTAAGATTCGGATTACACAGTATTAGTGAACACTCTGTTTATTCCATTACAAATCTTTATTCAGTACAATTTTTACAGTTTCAACAATTCACAATATTATATACAATCTTCAGAACAAGGAAAGTCTCAA
>JAQQSW010018699.1:0-11192 GCA_028646575.1 Pseudocheirus occidentalis | reverse complement strand
GGGAGTTCTGACTGTGTTGTCTTCCTCCTGTTCCATGCTTTGATCCTTTTTGTCCACAAAAAAGGATTCTAGAGTTTTATTGCTGTTCTTATTTTGCTTCCTTTTCTTCATGTTGGCCAGTCAGTTAATTGGTTGTTTTGTCTTTTTTTTTTAGCTCTGTAAAACTCTGCTTCCAAGGAGGAAAGCTCTGTTCCAAATCACTGGGGATTTCCCAACTGCCAGAGCTATTAGTGGGGCATTGCAGCCCCCGCCCCGCTTTGGCTTGCTGAAAGCGCACCCCAGGACCACCACCCAAGACCACCATCCGGATCCAGTCCACTCAATTCAAGAGCACTTGTCCCTGATCAATCGATTCATCCCCCATGTGGAATCTGTAAGCTAGGGGCTCTGAAGCTGCCCAGTGGGGGCCTCCACTGGGTCCAGCAGTTCCCTTCCCCCACGTCTTCCTTGCCCTGAAGACGGATTGGCCAAACTGCTTTCCCTCTCCCAAATTAAGTTTCACAGTTTCACTTTCAGTTTCACTGACCGTCTCCAATCCTGGTTTGCTTTATGTGAAGATTCCCTCAGGTGTGGTAGATCTCCTGTGAAGTAGACCCAAGCTGCTGCTGGGGAGGCTCGGCTCCTCCTGGCTGCTCTGTGTCCTGGTCTGGCCGCGGCTGCAGTTTGGAGCTGGGCCGGTACGTGCTCTGGGCCAGTAGGCCTGCTGGACGAGTCCCTCCTGCCAAGCTGCCCGTCTCCAGTCCCTGTTCCTCACACCTTGGCAGATATGGAGGTGCTGGAGGCTCTTCTCTCCTGCAGACTGGCTGTGGCGCTGGTCAGCTTGGCTCAGCTCGGCTCCTTCCCACTGCCCTGGGCCTGGCCGTGGTCTTGGCTTCAGGCTGGGACTGCCTCGGCTTCAGGCTGGGACTGCCTCGGCTTCTGGCCCGCCGCGATGAACCCCTGCTGCCTAGGTGCCTTCAGCGAGAGATGTGTGTTCTGTATTTTTATGAGTCTGAAAGTCCTAGGCTTTGTCTAGGGTCATATTTTATGGCTGTTTAGGGTGGCAGTGTGGGAGCTGCGGGACCTTGCTGCTTCTATGCCACCATCTTGGCTCTGCCCACAGTGAAAGACCTAGTGGAAAGCTTTTGGTGCTGAATACAATATAATGACAAATTGGGAACCTTTGTTGATTAAGCCACTCTGCTGCTTTAAGGTTGGTAAAAGGCACAAAGAATAACACTGAGGATTTTTGCTTGTGTGTGTGTGTCTGTGTGTCTGTCTCTTTTTCTGTCTGCATTTATGTTTGCATGTGTGTGTGTGTGTGTCTCTGTGTCTAAAATAACAAACCATGCTCCCATATGCTTTTAATGAAAGTAGTGCTGCAGAAGCACTCTCTCTACTCCCCTACCCAATGTATCTGTCTTTTCCTTCCTCATTATAATTGCTGTTTACATCATATTCTGATAAAATTATGCATCACAATCTCTATTCATAATAGATGTTAGTACCAACTAAAGGTGAGAAGATAAAAGGGTAAACAGGGAGTACAGAGAGGGATAATAGGAAACACCCTCTTGATCAGGGTTTAAAAGTGCTTAAAGCTGCAAGATGTTCTGTTATTTCACTATGCCAACCAGTTCCCTGGGATATTAAAGGAAAGAACAAGACTGGATATAGAGAAGGTATGATTTCTTGAGGTGACTTTCTGTTGTAGAAATCTGTACAGGTTAGGAATCATGACAGTTGACAGCTTCCCCTGTTCTGCACTCATCATTACTGCCCAGAAAGAGGCCCACTCCTCGAAGCTACAGGTGAGGAAACTTCTAATGGGGCAATCATAATCTGACTTGGTCTGTGGTAGAGTCTGTTCAAGAGTTCCTTTCACTAAATACTCAATTGATATTGTATCTCACTGGCTTACAAAATAAATGATTTCTTTGTTGGAGCATTAAAAAATGCCATAGAATCCAAGCCTTTTCCAGTACAACCTTCTATAGAGCTTGGTTTACAATACAGAGGTGCTGGACCTCCCTTAGCCCATCTTTTCCTTTATCATTTTACTCTGTTTCTGTGTGTCCTTAAATAATATGCATGTAAGCAAACCAGTCCTGGTATCTTCTACTTGAGAGATAATAAAAATTCTTGGGACCCTGTGGTTCACCCTAAGGCATGCTCATAAACTATGTTTTGTAGGAAATAAAAATCCTGCTGTGATCACAATTGGTTGAGAAGTATACAAAAAGATGTGAGTTGGCAGAGGAAAACACTGCCTTCAAAGGTCTTTTCTAACCAGGTATCCCTCCATGCATGAAGGGAAATTCTACATGATTCTTCAAAAGATATAATAGACAACTTTGTTCCATGATCTTCTTAATATTATTATTAATATCTAGCATTAATATAATGTTTTAAATTATGCAAAGTACTTTAAAATAATTTCTCATGTATGCCCATTTTAGAGATGAGGAAAATGAAGCAGACAGAAGTAAAGTAAATTTCCTGGGGTCACATAGCCAATAAGTGTCAGAGGCTGTATTTCAATTCAGATCTTCTTGACACTAGGGCCAGAGCTCTGTCCACTATCCTGAATACACAGAAAATGTGGTTGCTGTTGTCACAGAGCATACCCAGTGCAAAGGCCAAGTGATGAACCCTCAAGATTGGGAAGTCCTCCAGATCCTGCAGGTGCTCAGATTTGTGAATGTCATGGTGCTTAATCACATCCAGACCCTCAACCTTGCTGACTCTCCTAATCAAGATCTAGAAACATTCAGAAGAAAAATACACAGGTGAATAATTCAGGAACATGTTTTGAATCATGAACTCTAAACAATTGACATTTAAGAAATAAAATGAAACATTCAACTCTTCCCCTCAAACAATAGCAGTTAGCTGGTGACTAACACTTCATAGCACTTATTGTTTCAAGCACTGTGATAAAGACTGTACAATTAGTTCATCAGTCCCTCACAACAGTCTTGGTACTGTTATTATCTCCATTGTACAGATGAGGAAACCGGGGCAAATAGAGATGAAGTGATTTTTTCAGGGTCACATAACTAGGAAGTGTCTGAGGCTGGATTTGCACTCAAGCCTTCCTGACTATAGACTCGTGTCTATATCCATTCCATTAAAGGACTTCATGTTTCTCAGACAAAAAAACACATCTAGAAAGCTTATGGCTGCCTACCACATGAAGGATGATATTATATACCTTATAAGTATTGTACCATAATAGTATATAATATAGTATTTGAAATAAAAGTCATATTTTATATATAATACATACATATTATACACACATACATATATAGGCATGCAAGTGTGTATATTGGATGCTAAACTGCACATTTTATAATGCATACACATATATTTATATGTACGTGTGTATAAACAGACATACATCGTGTCCATATAAATTTTGAAAAGCTAGAATTTGTCCTGTGCTAAACAACTGAACACAGTACTTTGAATATAAAAGGAGCTTAATAATTGACTGTTGAGTTCATTGAGCAGTGTAAGGAAGAACATTGAATAACTGATAAATAGTATGTGGTCACTTGACAGGGAGTCAATTAAAGTCCCTGGAGCAGCAAGCAGGAAACATGAGAGAAGGCTAGAAAGTAGGCTACAGCTAGATAAAGGCAGGCCTTGACTGCCAGGCAATGACTATAAAATTGATTTAGAAGGTAATAGCTAGCCACTGGTGGGGGTGAGGGAACTAATAGAATAGTGGCGTGATTATTTTATGGGTGAGAATGGTACGTGATTCTTGGTTTTAATCACATTCCATACCCTTTCAATCCCTTAATGTAGAAACTGCTACATCCTGTGTTATCCTGATTGTTTCCACAATATTCAAATTTTTTCTTCTTGGCTGCTTGTAATATTTTATCCTTGATCTAGGAACTCCAGAACCTGGCAATAACAGTCCTAGGAGTTTTCTTTTTGGCATCTTTTTCAAGAGGTGATAGGTGAATTCTTTCAATTTATATTTTGCCATCTGGTTCTAAAATATCAGGGCAAATTTACTTGAGAATTTCTTGAAGGATATTTTCTAGAGGTTGTTTTTTTCTATCATGGCTTTGAGGTAGACAATAATTTTCATATTATCTCTCCTGGATCTATTTTCCAGTTCAATGTTTTCTCCAATGAAATATTTCATATTGCCTTCTATTTTTCATTTATTTGGATTTGTTTAATAGTATCTTGATTTCTCCTAAAGTCATTAGCTTTCATTTCCTCCATTTGAATTCTGAAGGAATTATTCCCTTCAGTGAACCTTTGAGATTCTTTTTCCATCTGGCAAATTTGGTTATTTATTTATGTATTTATTTATTTGCTTGTTTGTTTGCTTATTTATTTATTTTATGCCATCCTCTTACCTTTACCCTGTAGTTTTGTTTCCAGAATATTCAAATTGTTTCTTCTTGGCTGCTTGTAATATTTTCTCCTTGATCTGGGAACTCCGGAACCTGGCAATAACATTCCTAGGAGTTTTCTTTTTGGCAACTGTTTCAAGAGGTGATAGGTGAATTCTTGTATGCCCTTGTTTCAAATGTGTTTCTTGTAGACACCATATTGTAGGATTATGCTTTTTAATCCATTTAATCCACTATCCACCTCTATTTTATGGGGGAGTTCATCCCATTCCCATTCACAGTTATGATTACTATCTGTGATTTTCCCTCCATCCTATTCCCTCCCCTCTTTATATTTTTTTATCTTTCTTTTCCCTTCCCCTCCTTAAGTTTCCCTTTTGATGGCCACCACCCTCAGTATTCCCTACTTGTGTCACCCCTCTTTACTTACCCTTTCCCATTACTGCTCTTTCTCTACCTTCTAACCACCCTCCCCCTTCTTACACACAACCCATACCCTTCCTACTGTCAGATAGGGCACAATAGATTTTTATACTTAACAGGGTATGTTATTCCCTCTTAAACCCATACCAATGATAGTAAATTTCATACAGTGCTTCTCTCCCTCCCTCTTTGCCCTCTATTATCATGAGTTTTTGTGTCTTTTCATGTTAGGATCCTAAACTTAACTGATTATATTGATCCCTCTTTGAGTCAGAACCAATGAGAATAACATTCATATGATGCACTTCTCCCTCCTTCCTTCCCCTCTACTTTAGTATATTTTTATGCCCTTCATGTGGCATAATTTAACATTTTCTGCCTCATCTTTTACTTTTCTCCCATTACAATTCCTTTGGTCCCCTTAATAAGGTTTTTTTTATCTTCAGATTAGTTCAATTATACCCATACTCTCTATCTATGTACATACCTTTTAAATGTCACAATTCAAATTTCGATATTGACAGGCATCAACTTCTCATATGGGGATGTAAACAGTTTGCTCTTATTGAGCATTATGTACATGTGTGTGCATGTGTGAATGTATTTCTATTTGTGAGTGTGTTTTCCTTGTTTACCTTTTTATCTCTTTCTTGGGTCTTGTAAGTAGAGATTGAATTTTCCATTGAGCTCCAGCTTTTTCATCAGGGAAGTCTGGAAATCCTTCATTTCATTAAATGACCGTCTCCTTGCTTGAAAGATTATGCTCAGTTTTGTTGGGTAGTTGATCTTTGGTTGCAGTTCCAGCTCTTTTGCTTTATGAAATATCACATTCCAATCCCTCTGACCTTTTTAATGTAGAAGCTGCTAAGTCCTGTGTAATCCTGACTAGTTCCATGATATTTGAATTGTTTCTTTCAGCTACATGCAATATTTTCTCCTTGACCTTGTAGCTCTGGAATTTGGTTACTATATTTCCTGGAGTTGTCAATTTGGGATCTCTTTCAGGAGGAGATCAAAGAATTCGTTAGATAACTATTTTACCTTCTGATTCTAGGACCTCAGAAAAGTTTTCTTTGACAGTCTCTTGGAGGATGCTGTCCAGGCAGCTTTTTTCATCATGGCTCTCTGGTAGGCTGATAATTCTTAGATTGTCTCTCCTGGATATGTTTTCCAGGTCAGTTGTTTTTCCAGTGAGAAATTTTGCACTTTCTTCTAATTTTTCAATCTTTATGTTTTATTTGACTAACTCTTGCCATGTCATAGAGTCCTTAGTTTCAATTTGACTGATTCTAATTTTTCATGAATTATTTTCCTCAATAAATTTTTGAAGCTGCTTTTCCATATGTTCAGTTTTCATTTTTAGGGAGTTATTTTCTCCAGTTAGATTTGGACCTCCTGTCCTAGTTCTCCAATTTTACTTTATTAGGATGTGTTTTCTTCAGTGAGATTTTTTTTTTCCAATTTGGTCACTGCCAATTTCAATTTATCTCCTACCTTTCTAAGTAGGCTTTTAAAATCTTTCTTGAGCTCCTCCAGGAATGCTTTTTGGGCTTAAGATCAATTCACAATTCCTTCTGTGGACGACAGCATGAGTATAGAGTCCATATTATCTTCTGAATGTGGTTGCTCTTGCTCATTATAAAAGGATTTTAGGATTTTATAGTTCTAGATCTCATAGATTCCTTCTTCCCCATTGTGATTGCCTATGTCCTGAAATTTTAGAGTGGATGCCGGCTTCTGGGGTGCAGATGCATTGCACTTCTCAGGCTGGGAGGTAGGGGTTGGGTTGTTCACTTCATAAGCTGTAGCCTCTGAGTATCTAAACTGAGGCCAAGGACGGGATTCTCATTGTTTTTCTGGAGTTACCCTGATGCTCACAGAGTAATCTATGTGGGAGCCATGGTCTGGTCACTTCAGGTTTCCACCTTTGTGTCTCTGGGCTACAGTTCAGGCAGGTTCAGCAGCAAGATGCCGGCAGGGATGATGTCTGCTGATTCCCCTGGTGGTGATAAGGCACACCTGGTCTTGTGTTGTTAGTGCTTGCTGGCTCCACCTTCTGAACTTAGACTCCCTACTGCCTTACTTCCCCCTTCCTCAGTGAGTCCCAAGCCTAAGGCTGTTTCCACTAATTCAGGATTTTACTCTGGGTAGGACATTTATCTCTGGGTTTTCTAGGTCAGAGAGGGGAAACTGGAGAAACTTGGTTTTATTCTGCCACCTGTACTCGTGGAAGTTCAGGTAAGCAATTTTTAAACATGCAGGCTATGGACTGATAACCCCAGGAGAAGCTGCTGTCCCTGGTGCAGGCCATACATTTTCTCTTATTCAGCTCCAACAATCCTCTGTCCCGTGGTGAGATGGATGCACATCACTGTTGGAGTGGGTAAATCTGCTGGCTGGGGCTTCTTCTCACTCTGCTGTAGTCTGCTCTCAGATGTGCACTGGTACAGCTCCTGTGTACTCTGTATTCCCCCTGTCCAGACCTATGTGAACACTTTCCTGGGCTGGGAATCTGCCACATTCCATGTCCCAATGAGTTCTGTCAGTCTAAAATCTGTTCACATTCACTTTTTAAAGTTTAGCAATGAGCCGTTCTTGTCTACCTGCTGGGCTGCCTTCAGCAGAAGATTTGTTTCTCTCTGTCACTTTGTGGGTTCTGTAACACTAAAATTTGTTGAAAGTCATATTTTGTAGGTATGTGAGGTTTTCCTGCTTCCATGCCACCATCTTGGCTCTGTCCCCCAGTATTTGCTTTTATAAATTTTGAGTTCCAAAATTTTTCTCCCTCCCTATCCAAAATGGCAAGTGATCTGATATAAGCTATGTGTATAATCATACGGAATATATTTTCACATTAGTCATACTGTAAAAGAAGAATCAGAACAAAAGAGAAAAGAGAAAATCTATAAGAAAGAAAAAAAGAGGAAATAGTATGCCTTGATCCACATTCACACTCCATAGTTCTTTCCATCATGAGTATTATTGAATTGCCTAGAATCACATCATTGTGTTGCTGAGAAGAAATTTGTCTATCAAAGCTGATCTTTGCACAATGTTGCTGTTACTGTGTACAACATTCTGGTTCTACTCACTTCACTCAGAATCAGTTCACCTTAGTCTTTCCAGGTTTTTCTGAAATCCCCCTGCTTATTATTACTTATATCACAATAGCATCACATTACATTCAGATACTACAACTTGTTCAGGTACTCCCCAGTTGATGGGCATCCCTTCATTTGCCAATTTTTTCCCACCATGATATAGTTGATATAAATTTTTTACACATGTTAGTCCTTCCCATTTTTATGATCTCTTTGGGATACAGAACTTGTAGCAACATGGCTGGTTCAAAGGGTAAACAGTTGTATAGCCCTTTGGGCATGGTTCTAAATTGCTCTCCAGAATGATTTTATCAGTTCACAATTACATCAACAATGCAATGGTTTTCCAACTTTCCCATATCTTCTCCAACATATATCATTTTCCTTTTTTGCTATGTTAGCCAATCTGATAGGTGTGAGGGGCTCCCTCAGCATCGATTTAATTTGCATTTCTCTATTCAATAGTGATGTAGAACATTTTTTTCATTTGACTATATATACTGCCTGTTCATATTCTTCAACGATTTATTAATTAAAGAATAACTTGTATTCTTATAAATTTGATTCAGTTCTCTATATATTTGAGAAATGAGGCCTTCATCAAAAACACTAATAGTAAAAATGTTTCCCAGCTTCCTGTTTTCCTTCTAATCTTGGTTGCATTGTCTTTGTACAAAATCTTTTTTTTAAATTTTATGGAATAGAAATTATTCATTTTGCATTTCATAATGGTCTCTATCTCTTATTTGGTTATAAATTCTTTCATTCTCTATACATCTGACCGGTAAATTATTCCTTTCTTTCCTAATTTTCTTGGGATATAATTTTTTGTGGTTTTATTCATTTTATTAAATATTTCCCAATTACTTTTTTATTTTTTTCTTAATTGACTTGTTTATTTATTTTTAGTTTACAACATTTAGTTCCACAATCCCTTCAGTTTTAAATTTTCTCCCTTCTCTCTTCCTACCTCCCCATGGTGGCATACAATTAAGTACAGGGTCTGCATATACTTTCACACTGGACACTAGTCTGGTTGGATAGAAGGGTTGTAACCAATGGAGTGGACAATGGGAATGGGATATCATTCTTTATGTCTAAGTCATGTACCCATTTTGAGCTTATCTTGATATACCACAAGACATTGTTCTATGTTGTTTCTGTCATACTATTTTTTAGTTTTCCCAGTAGTTTTTTTCAATTGGTAAGTTCTTATCCCAGAATATGAAGTCATTGGGTGTATGAAACAGTAGATTCCTATAGTCATTGACTACTGTGTCTTGTGTACTTAATCTATTCCTAAATGATCCACCATTCTGTTTCTTAGCCAGTCCCCAATAGTTTTGATGAGTATTGCTTTAAAATATAGCTTTAGATCTGCTATAGCTAGGTAATTTTCATTTACAATTAAAAAAAATAATTTCTTTGACTTTTTTGAACTTTTGTTCTTCCAGATGAAACTTTGTTAATTTTTCTACCTCTATAAAATATTTTTGGTAGTTTTATTGATGTGGTACTGAATAAGTGAATTAATTTAGGGAGAATTGTCACATTTATTATATTGGCTTTCACTATTCACGAGCAACTGATATTTTACAGTTCTTTAGATCTGATGTTGTTCATAAGACAAGTGTTTGGTAATCATGTTCATATAGTTTATATAGTTCCTGGGTTTGTCTTGGTAGGTAGATTGGCAAATATTTTATATTGTCTACAGGGGGGGCGGCTAGGTGGCGCAGTGAATAGAGCACTGGCCCTGGAGTCAGGAGTACCTGAGTTCAAATCCGGCCTCCAACACTTAACACAAAAAACTAGCCGTGTGACCTTAGGCAAGTCACTTAACCCCAACTGCCCTCCAAAAAGAAAAAAAAATATTGTCTACAGGTAATTTAGGCAGAATTTCTCTTTCTTTTTCTTTCTGCTGGACTTTGTCAATAGTACGTAGAAATGCTGCTTATGTTGGTTTATTTTATACCCAAAAACTTTGCTAAAGTTGTTAATTATTTCAGTTATTATTTTTTAGTTAATTCTCTAGAATTCTCTGAGGTTATGGGAATCTGAAGATCTTCCTTGGCTCCAGGCCCTTTGATAGTCTTAAGTGATTCTGAGAACCTTCCTTGATTTGAAAATAAACTCTGCCCGCTAATAGGCTGAATGTGGTCACATGAAGGCTGGTCAGGAAGCTTGTTTTTCAGGGATGCTGATACCTTATTACCTTGTGATTGGGCAGTTGCTCAAGAGGGTTGTAACATTCTCTGACCCAGGAGAAGGTTACATATACCCAGATGTGAATTTTTGCTTTGAGGCTCACTTTGGAAAGAGTTGTGTGAATTTGGCCAGATGAAACTCTGGGAAGTTGTTGAGCCCCCAGGCTTTCAAAAGCCAGATGTTGGTTCTTCCCTCTCTGGTAACTAATTAAGTATGGATGTAATGAAAGTCTGTCTGCTGCTCTGTTTCTTTGTCTGCTTTTAACTTCTGTTTGTATTCTCTGAAGTTCAGGGTGTGGATTTGTTCCCCTGAACTAAGTAAATGATATATGTTTGATTGATTAAAGTAAGATCGTTAGCCTAGGGGGGCAGAGCCAAGATGGCGTCATAGAAGCAGGAAAGCACCACAGCTCCCACACAAACACACTAAAAAACTCATAAAATAGGACGCTAAACAGATTTTCAAGCTCCAAAACTCTCCAAAAGACAGAAAGCAAATCTGTTGCTACAGGCCACGCAGCAGGCGGGGCTCTTCGCAGCAGTCTGGGACCCGTGGCCGAAACCCCTGCTGGGTCAAGCCCTGGAGCATCGGGAAGGGAGCCCCATCTATAGGAGAGCAGATTGGCTGCACTGGAGGCACAATTACCACATTTATCAGGCCAGAAGACAAAAAGGCTAAGAGAAAGGTCAGTGGATTTTGCTAACTGGGGAGGAGAAGAGCGGGTTCAGCCAAACTGCTCCCAGGGCAAGGAGGCAGTGGGAGGCGGCTGTAGCAGCAGGAATGTCTGAGAGTCACAGAGGCCCCCAATGGGCTGCTTCAGAGGCCTCAGCCTGCAGATAGCAGGGGGGCTGACGTGATCCATTGGGGCCAAGGGCTCTTGCATTGAGTGGCCTGGATCTGGATCGTGGTCTTGAGTGGTGGTCCTGGGGTGCGCTTTCAGTGAGCCAAGGCTGGGAGGTGGGGCTGCAGCACCCCACTAAGAGCTCTGGCAGCTGTGAGGGCCACAGCGATTTGGGACAGAGCTTCGCCCTCCAGGTAGCAGAGTTCCACAGAGCTAAAAAACCAAGCAATTAATAGACTGGCCAACATGAGAAAAAGG
>JAQQSW010018698.1:0-11193 GCA_028646575.1 Pseudocheirus occidentalis | reverse complement strand
TGGAGGGGGTAGGTCAAGGCAATTGTTGATTTGCCCAAGATCACACAGGCAGTAAGAGTTGAGTGTCTGAGGCTGGATTTGAACTCAGGTCCTTTTGACTCTAGGGCTGGTGCACTATTCAGTGTACAACCTAGCCACCTCAATCTTATCTATTCTTAATTAAACTTAATTAACCCAATTAAAATTAGGTTAGCTAAAGGTTTAGTAGAATTGTTACCCTTTTCAAAGAACCACTATTTAGTTTCTCTTATCAGTTCTTCAATCTTTTTTATATCCAATTTATGTACTTTTTCATTACCTTCTTCAGCTTTTGTTTTCTAATCTGTGATATGGAGACAATTATAGCAACTATTATGGAAATAGCCACAGTTCTGGAATCAGAAGATCTATGTTCCAACCTTATTTGTAACCTTCCCTGGGACTTGCAAGTCATTTAGCCTCTTCATTTTTTTTCATTTATAAAGTGAAAAGATTGAATAAGATGGTTTCTAAAGTCTTTTCCTTCTCTAATTCTATGATTGTGTAAAAATATTATATAGTAAAATGGCTTGCAAACTTTAAAATGTTATATGGCATATACATGTTAGCTACTCATACTATTATTAAAGGCTTTATTTATTTAGCCACAGTATTTCTTTATAACTTTATTTTTTTTTACTACTACCTTTCATATGATCTATGTATGATCTAAGCAAGCTAGGAATGGATAGAAATAGCTGTTCTCCAGCATACCCTACAGTTTCCCATACTAGTTTATTCAATAAAGAAATATTTATTAAGCATATACTCTGTCAACCACTGTGCAAGGCACAGAAGATATAAAGACAATGAACTATATTCCCCACCCCTTCAATGATATTATATTTTATTGTGAGTTGTGATAGGGGCAATGAATAACATTAATAATTATATCAAAGAAAATATAAGCACAATAAATAATGAATATGTTACATGCTTCAGTTGAGTTTTATCTTTCCTCATGTAATATCCTTTTCCAGATTTGGTGGCTAAGTCCCCTCCATACTCAAGGGTCAAGTTCAAGTTCCCTGCCCTCTGTAAATTGTCTCTTGATGATTCTTATGGGAATAAGTTCTCTTCCCTGATATGTAGTATTGTAGATACAATACTGGATTACCACATTGTTTTGTTTTATAGTTTCTTATTTGTATATCTTATCTCACCTAAAAAAAAAAACAAGTAATAAAAACCACAAAAGCCTTTTCTAAACTCCATAACAGTGACTGTTCCATTTTTCTCCATAATAATTTGCATATTGTCTTAAAATATTTATTGAACTAAGTTGTAATATATCATAAGAAGTCTTTAAAGGCTGGAGAATGGTAACAGAGAATAGCTGTATATTAATTCATTTTCCAGTGAGAATCATGTTAGTGTTAGAATACTTCCAGATTACTTTTCCACCCTAACCCCAAATTCCCCATTAAAAAAGCCGGAGCACACCTCAAAATTAATTCCACATATAGATACCACTGTGCAGAGAGTAAGAGTGAGCCAACACCTGGGTTTAAGATAAATTTAGTTATGGACTTATTGATCAAGCACGCAACTACCTGAAGTGTACACTCAAATCAGGCAGCGATCTTTGGCATTTATAAACTTGATTTTATAGGCCAAAACTACAAAAGCAGAAGCATAATGTACAGAAGCAAAAAGAGCAGTTGTTGGTTAGATCTATAGTCCAGGGCTAATTTTGGAATATGGTGTGAGGGGACAGGGGTGCAATTTTCTGTGACTCAGGTGTCCCTCAGAAGAACAGGGATAGTCAGCTCTTTCCAGAATAGGGTGGCAGATCACAGGGTAAGAGGGAACTGGAAAGTCCCAGGACAAGCCAGGGTCATGTTCCAGGCAGAGGGTGTGGGGACCCTGTTTAGTTAATGGAACAGGACAGGGTCTCTATGTTGTGCCATAACCCTGAGTTGTACTTTGTACACTCATAACGGTTCAAGGAAAGAAATAGATATATAGAATAATAATAGGGAACTTTGCCCTGAGTAATGCCCAGTCATGCCTTACAGATATTCCAAGTTATAACATGATATAGGATAGGGACAAAAACAGAAATAAAAAGGAGCTTAATGGTGGGGCACAGGTGGACCACGAATCAGGTGGTGGGCAGGTGACCTGCGATTTGAGTTTAGGCACAACAGTACTCCTCACTGTAGATTTGTAAAATATTCCACAAAGAATATTTTCTAACTTCTTCCTTGCTTCAAAGAGTAGTGTTGGAGTTAATATCACACCTGATTAAATATATCACATATTCGGTTTAATGGACCTCAATAATAGGAATTGATCTTAGATGCACAATCTTTCCCAAATCAAATAATTTATAATGGAGAAAAAAATAGGTTAACCCAGTGTGAAACAAGTGAACAACAAAGAGATTATCAAAAGGATAAAGGACAATATTTAACTTTTTTTGCATGAATAGACTAAATTTAAGTGAACATCAGTACTTGTGTTGTATATTTTAATAAGGCTAATGGAAAATTATACTCATGATCAGAAACACAAATTAGAATTTGCTGAAGTGTTGTGTGCTTGAATGCAAATGCCTCTCACACTGCAATGTGTGTGATTGAACTACTCAGTTTCAGCAAGAGTGGAATGCTGATCATTGATTAAGAGAGTTCTTCACATTTGCTTTGCATAAAAATAAAATTTCTATGTGAGACAAAGTCAGGGCTTTCAATGATGTAAGTTATTTTCTAGTACCAGGCAGGAAAATGAGATTTACTTGGGAAAGTGTGCAGTGCCAAAGATGAGATCATTAGACTTCTATTTCACATTCTATGGGCTAGTAGACAATAGCTGAGACCTTTGCTTTAAGACTATATTATAGCTAGAAGAAATAGAATATTCAAATATTTTATTTTAGTTTTAATGAATAGAATTATAGCAACATAGTCACAAGTTCATGTCTATATAACAACTGAAAATATTTTCAGAGTAAAAAATTATTATAAGTTATTTTGCTATTAATTATTCCACCTTTATTTTTAGGTTTAATGTTGACTCAATTTTATATTATTCAGCTGTTAATACATGAAAGGATAATGGTAGGATGAAAAAGCACTGAATTGGGAACCAAGAAACTTGGACATTAGTCTCGAGGCTCTCATTAACAAGCTGTGCAAACTTGGCAGATATGCTGTGCCTCACCTTTCTCATCTGTAAAATGAGAGAGTTGGATTTAATGATTGCCACCATCCCAAAATCTGAGAATCTCAGAATTAATAAGACCATAAGAGATCATCTGGCTCAAACAACCGACAACAAGCACCCACAAGATTCCTCCCAGACAAGCTCTAGAATTCAGCAATACTTCAATTTTATTACCATTTTTTCTCTTTCACCCCAACTTTTCTTTTCTTTTCTTCTTTTGGCCTAGATTGTATGCTTGGTATCTAAGAGACTAACATCTGTTACTCATTGAAGGATGAAGTAATAGAAGCCAAAACAGTATGCTAAATTCGATGAATACATTCTTTGAAAGAACAACCAGAAAATATAGACACAAAAAGTTGGATTTGGAGACAGAAATGCCTGGTTTCAACTTCTACATTTCCAATTTTAATGGGTGCATGACTATTGACTCATACATTTCTGAGCCTCAGATTTTTTTCCATTCTATAAAATGAGGACAATAATATCTATAGTTAATTTATTAGCAACAGTGATAATTAGGGGTTAAAATGAGATGCTTAAAAATGAGATGATGTTTATAAATGTTTACAAACATTTATAAACATTATATTGTGAAAAGATTGCAACACCATACAAATATCAGTTATATTATTATCATTTTGTCTCATCATAATGTATATTTCCTAACAATTAGAAATGCCTTGAAATGGAATTAGATGCCTTAACAAGTTACCCATCAATAGAAGTGTTCAGTCATAAGATAAATGGCTACTTGCCAAGGATGTTTGCATTGAAATGAAAGGTGAGTGAAAGGTGGGACTAGATGACCTTTGAGGTATTTTCAGTTAAGAGTGTATCATTCTAAATACAGTATTTCTTCAAGCAAAAAAAAAGAGACAATTTGAACTACATCTAGGCTTGAAAATTTATTCTGAGATGAGGATGGGGAGATCATTACTGTTTTATTAGAAAAATCAGACAAGCAGACACACAAGGACATTTACTTGCTACAGAACCTTTTTTGTTGCTACCATGTAATTAGGCAATAAAAAGGTTTAACTAAGAAATTCAATTCAGTGGTCCTATATAAACATGGACAAATACACTTCTCTGACAGGACTGAAAACTGAGATGAGTCTGTCTAGTGACTAAGTTAAAGGTAGTCTATTTATTAATTTGTAAACCAGATAAGTAGCTGAACAATATTGCTTAACAGCTTTCAAATGTAAATTATAAATTGTAAACCAAATTTTATGAAAGACAGAAGAAAGAAAAACATGTCAGAAACAATTGTTTCTGAATAAGGAAAGAAGATGTCTTTAGGAAGTGAAGCTAAATTCTCAGATCAAGAAAACAAATATGTAATGAGTTAATCTTTTATTATGAGCACTCTAGTATTGTGTGATGGTGATGGAAAGTTAAGTGACATGTCCAAAATCAGACAATGTGTTTCAAAGGAGGAGGAAATGTAGTAGGAGTAATAGTAACAATAATAGTAGTGTTTATAAAGTACTTACTTTGTACCAGGCACTGTACAAAGTACTTTGCAAATATTATTTCACTGGATCCTGGCAACAAACCTGGGAAATAAGTGCTATTATTATCCCAATTATCCCAGAGTCAAAGAGTTAGTAAGTATATGAGGCAAGACTTGAATTCAGGTCTTTCCTAACTCCAGGCCCTTATCTTCATCCACTGTGCCAGCTAGCTGCTAGGACTTTCTGATTCTATGTCACAATTCACTATGCCAGTTTGCCTCCCAATGAAAATGTTATTTTTTTAAAAAAGAAATAAAGGATTAGAGACCTTGTATAAACTCATGTTTCTAGCAAATGATGGAATCATCACTTGAATCCAAATATCCTGATCATATATTTGCTGTTCTTTTCACTGTCTTGAAAAAAAGCAATAGGATATACAGTTCTTATAGCTCTCAAGAGCCTAAGATTATTATTACCTTATTTCTCCTCTTCCTAGCTAGCGACTTTTGGGGCCTATGTGACATAGTGCTGCCATATAAAAAATGAAGGAATACATTTTAAAGTTGCTCAGATAACCTCTCCTTCTAAAAATGAATCACCATCTCCAATTTCATAGTATTTAATATCTCCCTATTTGAGATACTTTTTTTCTTGCAAAAGCATTACTTTATAGGCTGATTGCTTTCATTAAAAATAAACCTGGGAGTTGTAATTCATGAAGACAATAAGTTACTTATGTTTCAATATGATCTAATTTTTCAAATCACCGTGTACTCATTTTAAGGAATCTTCAGGAGAATGAGAGCTGCAAATGGAGTGATCCTGCCTACCAACTTTTGACTTCAGGGATCAGTCCTCCATCTACCCCTAAGTAAATGCAAAAATAAAGGCTATCTGATCCTACATGAGGGGTAGGAAATAAGAGACTAAAATAATAATTTCACAAGATAAGGTGGATCAGGATCTTGATTCAATCTGATATTACAGGATATACCCTTTCTTAAGGCATGGTTAAGAATTCTTCATGGATAGTCAATGCACATACATGAATTATTCTAGGGACATTATGACCACGTATGATTGACTCCCCATCACTGGAGCCACTCCCAATTCTTTTCTATAGTAATAGACAAAGAGCCATCTCTTTATCTCATTTGTGCTTCTAGACTGGAATGGAATATAGCAGAACTGCTTTCTTTCATGAGAGGGAGTAAATATTTTTCCTTGTAGACAATGGTGATTTACAAAAGAAGCAGATGGCTTGACTGGGTAGTCTGAAGTTTCTGGACCTCAACTTCCTGTTGCCTTCTAACAATCTGTCTCCTTTTTTGAGCACAAGTCAGAAACCTGAGTATTCAATCCTGAGAATGGGCTTCTTGTTCCCTTACAGCCAAGGCATTGATGGAGTTCTCTTATAAGTATACAGTTAAAGTAGACAAATGTTTGTAAATGACCTGAGAGGATAAATTTTAAGATAGATCTTTTGAACACTGGAGGATATCTCATTAGTTAGATCAAATATTTTAGAGTTTAGGCACCAGTATAACAGGAAAAATATCTTGAGGAGCATGCTTCTTTGAAAAGCACAAGCATCATCATCAAAGACTATCCCAATAACAAAAGTTATGCCATGGGTTGAGAGATTTATATCATGCCAGCCCCATCATTGCCCTGAATTTCTCAGAGTATGGAAAAGATGATCCTTGCCTAGCAACCATTCAAACAGTATTTATCTACTTACAAAGAATGTATTCATCTATTTAAACATTTTATTTCTATATTTGTTAAGGGAAAATTATGAATCAAGTATGTCTTATGTACTTTCTGAAGGGTGGAAATTAATCAATAAGAAATTATTAAGTTCTTGCCATGTGCCAAGTAATGTGCTAGGTGCTGGTTACAAAATTATAAAAATTAAATTAAATAATCCCTACTCTTAAATAGCTTATATTCTATGAAATAAAGACTACCATCCTATACCCAATATTTAGTTAGTGGACTGAGTGCCTAGGCAGGAATTGGAAATTCTGTTTTCCTTCAAAAGTTAATCCATTTAGCTTTGGGACCCTAACCTGAAATAAAGCTATCTTGCTTAGTGAGTGACAGAAAATCTCTTAAACCACTAAAGTAGGTATAGTTCCAAATTGCTCTCCAGAATGGTTGGACCAATAATATATCAGTGTTCCAATTTTCCCATATCCTCTGTAGCATTTATAATTGTTCTGTTTTGTCATGTTAGTCAATTTGACCAGTGAGATGCAGTACCTAAAATCTGTTTTGATTTGCATTTTTCTAATCAATAATACTTGTTTAGAACACTTTTTTCATATGACTATAGATAGTTTTAATTTCTTCAACTGAAAATTGCCTTTTCACATCCTTTGATCAACTGATGAATGACTTGTATTCTTATAAATTTCACTCAGTCCTCTGTTATTTTAGAAATGAGGCCTTTATCAGAGACACTGATAATAATTTTTCCGCAATTTTCTGCTTCCATCCTAATCCTAGTTATATAGACTTTGTTTGTACAAAAGTGTTTTAATTCAACGTACCAAAATTATCCATTTTGCATTTTGTAATGCTTTATGTCTCTTGACTGGTGATATATTCTTTCCTTCTCCATAAATCTGACAGGTAAACTATTCCTTGCTTTACCAGTTTGCGTATACTATCAGCCTTTATATCCAAATCATGGACCATTTTTTGCTTTATTTTGTTATATGGTGTACAATATTGGTCTATGCCCAGATTCTGCCATACCAATTTCAAGTTTTCCAGGAAGTTTTTTTTTTCAAAAAGTGAGTTCTTATCCCAGAAGCTGGCATCTTTCAGTTTATCAAAGAATAGATGACTATAGACATAGACTACTGTGTCTTATGTATCTAAACTATTTCACTGATAAAACACTCTGTTTCTTAGCCAGTACCAAGTAGCTTTGATGACTGATTCTTTATAATACAGTGTAAAGCCTGTTATGGGTAGGTCACCTTCAGTAGCATTTCTTTTCATTATTTTCCTTGAATGAAGTTTTTTTTCTAGCTCTATAAAGAATTTTTGATAGTTTTATTGGTGTGGCAATAAATATGTAAATTAATTTAGGTAAAATTGCCATTCTCATAATATTAGCTCAGACTAATCACAAGCAACTGATGTTTTTCCAATTATTTATATCTGAAAAGTATCTTGCAGGGTAGATCCAAGATGGAGCCATAGAAGCAAGAGAACTCCATGAGCTCCCCTCATAACCACCTCAAATACCTATAAAATATGACTCTAAAGAAATTTTAGAGCTACAGAAACCACAAAATGACAGAGAGAAACAAGTCTCCTGCTGAAGGCAGCTGGGCAGGCCAACAGGAAGGGTTCATCACAATGTGGAGAGCAGAGCTAAGCCCCACATGAGCCTGCAGTTTTAGTCCTAGGGTGGCCCTGGTGAGTCACACTTGTATGAACTTCGGGAGAGTGCATGACCAGAAGCAGTGGTGGTTTCCAGAACTATCAGCCCATAAATGATGAAGAAAAAGTGAGAGGTCAGTGTAGAACTCTGTTGGACCTAGGGCAGGGAATGGAGGAGTGGGTCTGGTCCCTGTGCCTGGAGCTAGAAGTGGCAAAGATGTGGTGGCCCTGAAGCCACCTCCACTTGGATACTTCAGAGATCCTGGTCTGCAGATCATAGTGGGACCAGTTAAATATTCAGAGGGGAATTACTCCTGCTTTAACCTGCCTGAGTATGGATCACAGTCTTGGGTGGTGGACTAGAGGTGTGTGAACAGTGAGGCAGAGTTTGTGAGATCTGAAGGGATGGTGTCCTCCTAATACTCTGGTAGTTGTGAAAAGCCTAGCAATTTGCGACAAAGCTCTCCCCTCTGGAAGCAGAGTTCTTCTGTGGCAAAGAGCTCAAAAGTCAAGTAATTTACTGGCAATATGAGCAAGTAAAGGAAGCAAAGCAAGCACAGCAGTCCAACTTTAGATTCCCTTTTTGGGGACAAAAAGTATCAAAGCATGGAACAGGAGGAAGACAAAACAGTCAGAACTCCTGTACCAAAAGCTTCCAAGAAATATGAGGACTGTCTACAAGCCTTAGATCAGCTTAAGAAGAATTTTGAAAACCAAATAAGAGAAGTGGAGGAAAAATTGATAAGAGAAATGAGAATGATTTAAGAAAATCATGAAAAGAGAGTCAACAACCTAACTGAAGAAAATAACACCTTAAAAAATAGATTAACTCAAATGGCAAAGGGGGCCCAAAAAGTCAATGAGGAGAAGAATGCCTTAAAAAGCCAAATTTGCCAGATGGAAAAATAATTTCAAAAGCTCGCTGAAGAGAATAACTGCTTCAGAAGTAGACTGGAGCAAATGGAAGCTAATGACTTTATGAGAAATCAAGATACTATTAAACAGATCCAAATACATTAAAAAAGGAGAAGGCAGTGTGCAATATCTCATTGGGGTAAAAAATAAAACACTGACCTGGAAAATAGATACAGGACAGACAATTTAAAAATTATTGGATTACCTAAAAGCTCTTATCCAAAAAAGAACCTAGAAAAATTCTCAAGGAAAATTTCCCTGATATTGTTGAACCAGAGGGCAAAATAGAAATTGAAAGAATTCACCAATTGCCTCTTGAAAAAGATCTCAAAAAGACAACTCCTAGGAATAGTATAGCCAGATTCTGGAGTTCCCAGATCAAGAAGAAAATATTACAATCAGCCAAGAAGAACCAATTTGAATATTCTGGAAACACAATCAGGATAACCCAGGATCTAGCAGTTTCTACATTAAGGCGTTGAAGGGCTTGGAATAAGATATTCTGGAGGTCAGGGGAGCTAGGATTAAAACCAAAAATCACCTACCCAGCAAAACTGAGTATAACACTACTGGGGAAAATATGGTCATTCAGTGAAATAGAGGACTTTCAGGCATTCTTGAAGAAAAATAAAGAAAGTTGAATAGAAAATGCGACATTCAAATGCAAGAAGCAAGAAAAGCATGAGAAGGCAAACAGGGAAAATAAATCAGAAAGAACTTATCAAATTTGAACTATTTTTACATGCCTACATGGAAAAAAATAATAGTAACTTATGAAACATTTTTCAGTATGAGGATAGTTGAAGGGAATATAAATGTGTGTATGTGTGTATGTGTGTGTATGTATATGTATGGGTGTATATATATATATATGTATATGCATATGTATGTATACATGTACATGTTTATATAGGAGGGTATATGTGCATGTGAACACATATATGTGTGTACAGGTATACATAGACAGAGGGCACAGGGTAGATTGAATAGGAAGGGATCATATTTAAAAGGTGAAATTGAGAGGTGAGAGAGGAAAATAATGAGAAGAGATGGGGAGAAACAGAATGGGGTAAATTATCTCATACAGAAGGGGGAAGTAACAACTGTTACAGTGGAGGGGAGGAACAGAAAGTAAAAAGGAAATGGGTCAAACTTTCTCTGATTGAATTTGGCTTAGGGAGAGAATGACATACACACTTATCTTGCCCTACAGGAGAGTAGGGGGGAAGAGGATGAGAGGAGGGAAGATTGGAGAGGAGGATAGTTAAAAGCACACACTTTTGAAAAGGAATGTGGTCAAAGTAGAGAATAGAACAAGTCTGGGGGATGGTATAGGATGGAGAGAAATACAGTCAGTCTTCAACAATATATCCATTATGGAAATATTTTGCATAACTATATATTTGCCACCTATATTGAATTGTTTGTCTTCTCAGTAAAGGTGGGTTGTGAGGGAGGGAGGGAAAGAATTTGAAATTCAAAATTGTAAAATCCAATGTGAAATATATATATATATGAAATATATATGTGTGTGTGTGTAATTATCATCATCATCATCATCATCATCATCATCATCATTAACATGCAACTGTAAAATAAGATATACAGGCCCTGATGTATGGAGATCCATCTTGCCCTACTGGAAAATTGGAGGGGGAAAGTAGGTAGGATACAGGAGAGAGCACATTGGGAGAGAGGGTATACAATGGGACCACTGTTTTGGGGTGCTGGGTAAGGAAAAGATGGAGAGAAAATTTGTAACTCAAAATCCTGTGGAAATGAATGATGTAAAACTAAAAAATAAACATAAAATTTAATTTAAAAAGTAAAAGTTTAAATGATCAAAAAAAGTGTCTTGTAACTCTGTTCATATATTTCCAGGGCTTGTTTTGATAGGTAGACTAAAAAATATTTTATAATATCTACAGTAACTTGAAATGAAATTTCTCTATTTCTTGTTGTTGGCCTTCATTAGAAATATATATAGGGAAGATGGCGGCATAGAAGCAGCAAAGCACCGCAGCTCCCACACAAACACGCTAAAAAACTCATAAAATGGGACGCTAAACAGATTTTCAAGCTCCAAAACTCTCCACAAGACAGAAAGCACTACGGGCAGCACAGCAGGCCGGGCTCTTCGCAGCAGTCTGGGAGCCTTGGCTGAAACCCCAGCGGCTGCGGGAGAGCAGATCTGCTGCACTGGAGGCACAGTTACCACATCTATCAGGCC
>JAQQSW010018697.1:0-11193 GCA_028646575.1 Pseudocheirus occidentalis | reverse complement strand
CGCCTGCTGCGCTGCCTGTAGTGCTTTCTGTCTTGTGGAGAGTTTTGGAGCTTGAAAATCTGTTTAGCGTCCCATTTTATGAGTTTTTTAGCGTGTTTGTGTGGGAGCTGGGGTGCTTTGCTGCTTCTATGCCGCCATCTTGGCTCCGCCCCCTCCATTCTTAGGCTTTCTGAGGGAGCCCTCTGCTCTGGACAAAGCCTTTCAGGAGACACATATCCTGTGTCCGGTTGTGCTGGAGCAACTCCCTTTCCTTTTGACAATGGACTTCTGGCTGACTTTTTGTTTATTTTATGGTGTGTAAGAAGTCACTAGTTTCTCATTGTATTTCTTGATTGTTTTTCAGTTTCTAAATCATTTTGGTGACACTGCAGGGCTTTGCTGGAGTAGCGAGATAACTGGGAACTAGGCAGCCTGTTTTAATTCAGGTAGCCATCTTGGGAAGATGTCCAAGATCGCTCTCTTAATTCAAACTAAGACATTATATAAATATTATTACCTCAGAAGTGGAAATGATTTCATTTAACAAACAAAGGTTTTAAAATTTAGTACAAATTTATATTAATGATCTATTCTAGTCAAGTATGTGCCGAGGATACAAGGATAAAAGCCCTTATCCTCAAGGTCTCTCACGCTCATGTTGGGAGCAAACATGCCTAAGTCATTATGTTGCAGAGTAGAATGTGACAGAATGCTTAGTCAGTTTAGGAAGAAACAATCCCTTTTTGAGGTGGGGGGGAGAATCGTCTGGAAATTCAGTTTATTCATTGACTCTTCTTTGTATAGCCATAATCTAGCTCCTTTAGATAATTCAGGGATTTTTTTTTTAATGCCATGATCCCATGGATGGCCGTGTAGAGCTTACATTTGCAAAAAGGTATGAGACAAAATTGAAAGTGATTTAAGACAAAAGAAAAATACCGAAGAGCAGAAGGAAAACTAGAGGGGCAGAGATGACCTAGTTTAGAGAATGGGGAATATTTCTTAGAGAAGAAAATGCCTGAGCTGGACCTTGAAGAAAGAGTGGGATTTCAACAACTGGAAATGAGGAGAAGGGTGTGTGCTTCAGGCAAAGTAGATAGGTATATCTACATGGGAACACGTGGGACTGTACTAGGGACAACTAGTGTCTACTAGTTTCTGTGCTTTTAAAAATTAAAAACAGATGGAATAACAGATTATAGTTACTGTAGATTACAGGTGTTATACTCAAGGCCCAAAGTAAGGTTGCCCAACCTCCTAAATGTGTTCTGAACCAGATTAAAATGTAATTGGGAAATTTTAACAAAATAAATAAAAAATACAGTACAACATAGATCATGTCAATTTGTGGTTTTCTAAATCAGTATACCGTGGTAGCAAAAATCTGTTTCTGCTTGAGTTCGACACTACTATTATAGATCACTTCAGAGCTACTCTCTCCAAAGGTGCAACTCACAGCCCATCTTACGTGCTTTTTATCTGACGTGATTCTTGTCTATGCATTTCCATAAATCCTTTGTACAAAGTGCACCTAAAGTGCTCAAAGCCTAACAATCTTTCAGCATTTCATAAATACTACTTCGGTGTTCAGACTATGAATATCTTATCTCTAACTGCATAAGCAGCTTACTTCCTTTTCCTATCATATTTATCCTTGATGATAAATAATGTTACTTTATCCTACTTTTCCTGTGTACATCATCACTGGCAACATTCTTCAGTCTGCTTATACCCACCATGTATCTTTTTTATTGCTCTTTGTGGCAACCACTGTTTTGATTCTTGCAACAGTGTACTATACCATGGATTGTAGCCATATTTCTCTGGGTAGGAAAAGAGGGATAAAGACTGGACCTATGATTTCATTGACATAGGGAAATCCCAAATGGACAAACCCTCTCTCAGTGCGAGTTAGCATCTTCTCTAAGACACTGAAAGGCATAACAGGAGCTTTTGTGACAGTTTAGGATGGTTGAAAACACTATGCAGTTAGTCACATGTGATCCTGCCCAGTTACAACCTCCTATTTAATTATGGTTCAGCTCATTATCTATCTTCAGTGCCTGTCCAAGACATATGTATTGATGGATTAATACAACTCATCCAACAATGAAGCAAATCTACAATGACTGATTTAACAAAGATAATATTCATAAAAGAATAGTGCTTGGATCAGGGAGCTTTCTACATTCCTATTTGTTTATATTTTCAGGTCATTTCAGATATCATAATCACTATACCATCACACTAGATGATATTTATATAACTCTTTGGGGTGTTTTTTAAAAAGTGATTTATATACACCTTATTTGTCCCAACAGAGCTGAGGAAGCTAATATTATTCCTATTTGAACAGAGAGAAACTTGGAGTTTTAGGACCTTCCCTCTATGGTCAACACTGAAAGCAAGTTCAGTATTCTTTCCACTATATCACACTGCCTTATGGTGCTTTCTTAGTAACAACCCCCTAGTTCTTATGGTCCATGTTTTATAGTTGTGAAAACAGGCTTAGAGAAGAGGATAGACTTGCCCCCAAAGGCAAGCTAAGAGTGTGGGCTCTGAGACTCGAATTTGGGGTGTTATTTACCCTCAACTCTCAAAGTCCTCTTTGTTTGCTCTTACTACTCTCTCCTCCTCTCCACCCCCATTATATTGAAGCTCAGGTAATGTTAAATTGGTAGCATTATCAGCCCTTGATATAAATTGCCCTTTTTGACTGAGTTGAATGGATTATTTCCAATTTATGTGCTTTTAAAGACTTCTTTGACATAGATTCTTTAAATTAATCATCTTTAGAGATTCCAGAAAAAGTCCACAACAAAGCCATCACAAAATGTAGAGCTGCTAAGGACCTCAGAAATTATGTAGTTTGACCCTTTCATTCTATAGAAGATAAAATGGATCCTTAAGAGAGATTAAGTGACTTTCCACATAGAATCACAACCTTGGGGCCTTAAACAAGGATCCCCATTCCCACATACTCAACTAGCAACAACAGTTGGTGTCTGAAGACCACCTTTTGAAGGAATATAACAAAGCCAGACATTACCTGTAAAAACCTCCGGGTAGTAGGAACCTTTCAAGGAAAGTATCAAGAGACATGGTTTGAACCAAGGTTATGGGATTACAGATTTGAGCTTTGGTGACCAGATAGGCTAATAGAACCCTGCCAGCTTGTTCTAGATGAGGAAACTGACTCTGGGAGAGTAAATTTCTTGTGTGTTTGAGTCTACACAGGTAAGAAGGAGTGAGTGGACCTGGGATTTGAACCCCCAAGG
The DNA here is from genome assembly GCA_028646575.1 of Pseudocheirus occidentalis. Classification (NCBI taxonomy): domain Eukaryota; kingdom Metazoa; phylum Chordata; class Mammalia; order Diprotodontia; family Pseudocheiridae; genus Pseudocheirus; species Pseudocheirus occidentalis. The sequence goes on along the minus strand of JAQQSW010018697.1, from coordinate 7,936 downwards.
ATTAGGACTCCAAATCTTTCCACTATACTTCACCATATTGGTTTACCAAATCTTTCCACTATACTTCACCATATTGGTTTAAGCTTTTAAAGCTTACGTAGCATTTATTTATATCTATCTTGCTTAGTCCTCAGAACTATCTTCATAAGGTAGGTAGGGCAAATATGCTCTACAGATGGAGAAGCTGACTTGGAAAAGTGATTAGCCCAAATTCATATTATGAATTAGTAGTAGAGGTTAGAACTGGAATCTTGGTCTCAGGACTCCTAGTGCTTGTCTCTTTCTATAAGCTGGACTCTTTCCCCCCACTTTTTTTCCTTTTTTTTTTTTTTTTCTTTTTTGGTCATTGTTCCCAGAATCCTTAACCTAGACATGCCTGATGGGAGGGCTCCAAAGGTGTAAAGGATACCATCGGTTGGAGATTTGATAAAGTCATGTCATCACACAGCTCAGTAGGCAACAGGATTCAATGTTTTGGGGTCAGAGGATCTAGATTTGAACCCAAGCTTTGCTACTTAATACTTACATGAACTGGGCAGTCACTTACCCTTCCTAAACTGCTTTCATTTATAGGTTCTATACTAGACCATTTCTAAAGTCTCTTCCACATCTGAATACTATAATCCCATGGTCTTTTGTGATCTCTGTGCCTGTGACTAACAGAATCTAGTATAGGGCAAGGCATGAGATTTTCCCCTAGAGACACAGACAGAGCAAAAAGAGTTAGGCAAAATGGAAAAGTCACCCAGGTAATGAGATTTCCCTGTTTCCACTTCTCTTCCTTACAGAGATTTCACCTGCTTTCTTGATCTTTTCCCTCTCCAGCTCACTCAGTTCCACAGCCTAGACTATAATGATCAGTTAAGGAATATCATCAGCCCAAAGGTCTGCCTGATTTTATATGCTGTTTATACAAGCTACCTGAGAGTGAGAAAGTGGCTGATGGCCTTGTTAGGGATATTGGTAGCAAGTGTTGTTTTCCTGGACCTACAGCTCAGCTGCCTTGCTTTCCTTATTCTGCTCTTTCTTTTACATCTGTTATGTGAGCTATGCTCCCCTCTGGGGAGGTTACTCAGAATTTTTTAAATTGTCAGAGCAAGATTTTCAGACTTACTTTTTGCCTGAAAAGTTGTAAAACTGATTAACCAGAAAAAAATCATAGGAAGACCCAGACCTGGAAGACTGTAGAAATCCTCTCATCTAATACCCTCATTTTACAGAGGAGGAAACTTAGTACAGTACTTCAAAGATCCAAGATACTGCCCATACAGCCACTTCTACCAATACAGATTGCTACCTTTTCCTATCTCTTGTTTGTGAGTTACTGTGGTTTAAAAAAAAAAATCCTTTTCTCCCACCCTCCACTTCTCTGGTAATGAGCTTTTTGAACTTTTTCATACTTAGTCTGGTCTTCCTCTACTGATCCTGTGTCTGGTTTTGAAGTCTTTTCATTGTATTAAGACCTGAAAGATTTTGTTCTTCTCTGTCAGAGCTTTAAAGTGGATTACCTCCACTCTGGGAAGTCTCTTAGGATGACTTTTCATTGACCTTTTTGAAAATGTATATCACAAACCATAATCTGTTTTTTGTTTAGTGTTTTGGGGTTTGGTTCCCCCCCCCCCTTTGGAGCTGGGGAAGGCAGGGCAATTGGGGATAAGTGACTTGCACAAGGTCACATGGCTAGTAAAGTTAAGTGTCTGAGGCCAGATTTGAACTCAGGTCCTCCTGACTCTGGGGCTGGTGCTCTATTCACTGCACCACCTAGCCACCCCCATAATCAAGTTTTGACTTGGAAAAAAAAATCACAGTTTAAGTTTGTGATCTTGTTGTTTAAATATGAAACTGACACCCCAGAAGTACAATACCTTAGAATCAATTTGTTTAGACTTAGAGGGAATGGAAGGGAAGGAATGAATCAAGTCTCAAAAACTCAATTTTCTTATAAATCAAGGTATTACACCTGCTTGCCTTTCTAGATCCCCTACTAATATTATCCTCTGCCACTGATCTTGTGATACAGATTTTTTCATTGCCCAGTTCTTTTAGAGTATTGTCTGTCTCTTTTTCTCTCCCCATTCCAACTTACAGCCGCTCTTTTTTTTTAAATTTTAATAGATTTTTGTTCTTTTGTTTTTACATCGATGAGATTTTTCTTATATACCTTCTCCTTCTCCCACTAGAGAGCTGTCCCTTATAACAGTGAATTAAAAAAGAAAAAGAGGAAGATGGTAACAAAAAAATATGCAAAAAGTTATTATTGTGTAGAGAAAGGATGATGTTGTATACAATATTCCACTCCTATGAACCCTCTGCAGAAGGGTAGAGGAGGTTTCTTCTCATATCTTTTCTTTATTCTTTATAATTTCACAACATTTCTCCTTTTGGGTTGTTTTGTGATTTACATGAATGTAGTCATTATTTATATTGCTTTCCTGGCTCTGTTTTCTTTACTTATATTAGTTTATATAAGTCCTTTCCTGCTTCTCTCTATTCATCATGCTTACTACTTCTTACAGTACAGTAATATTACATTGCTTTAATGCACCACAACTTGTCCAGCCATTCTTCTAATGGAGCTTTCCTCTTAATTTGAAAAGGCTTGATTCCTTCAGCTTTCAATCAGGTTCCAGAAATTTAGATGAAGAATTAGAAAGGGGTTCTGAAATACCCCTGGAGGCCCAATTTGAAGATTCAATTCCAGTTCAGTGCTAGTAGCTACTATAAGAACAAAATGACAGTGAAGTTTATCAAAGAATCTTAGAGGTAGAAAGACCCTTAGAGGTCATCTCTAGCTTGAAGCAGGAATTCTGTCTAGAGCATCTCTAACAGGTGGTCAGCCAGCTTCTTGAAGATCTTTAATGACGTATTACCTCAAGGCAGCTCAATTTGCTCTTAGATAATTCTGATTGTTGGAAAATTCCTCATGTTGAACCAAAAACTACTTCCCTGTAACATTGTAACATGCATTTTTCCTATTCCCGTCCTTTAAAGACAATCAAAATCAGTCTAATCCTTCCCTGTGTTGGTCCCTTTAGATATTTGAAAACACAGCCTATGTCATCCTCTAAACCTTGTCTTATTTTGGCTTAATTTAAGTACAGTTTGGCATTATGATCTCTGTCATAGTTCTGAAGATGAGACTGTGTGTTAATCCACATAATTCATTGAGCCATAGGCTCTCAGCCATGGACAGGGCGTTAGAGACAAGCAGCCTTTGCTTAGACACTGCTAATCTATGGAACTCAGATCATCTCCTGATGCAGTCTAAGCATGCCTTTTGGGGACAGTTCTGATTGTTAAGAAGGTCTCCTTACAAGGCAAAAGATTTCACCACTTGTTTTTAGTCCTGCCTTCCTCTGCCAAGTAGAACAAGTCTAATCACTTCTATTGGATAAAATTCATGGGGGGATAGGGATAAAGGCAGAGTCACAGCTTACATACATCTAATTTGTCATTATCCACTATTGAAACCAGCATATTCTCTTTCTTCTCAGTAATAGATAAAACTACTGAATTCAGTAGTTTTTCAGCGATTGTTGAAAAGCAAGGCATTTTAACAACTGGAAGCCAAAGAAGCATTACAAGAGCTTCTTTGAAATAAATTACAAAGATAATTTAGTCTATAACTTGCTTTCCTAAGGGAGCTTGTAAACTGTGTTGTACTGTTTGGTGAATTGATTTATATCTGTCTTTATGTCTTTGGATTTGAAATGAAGCAATATTGTGTCTAACGGAAAGACTTCTGCGTTTATGAGTCAGAAAAGTTGGATTCCGGTTTGCTTAGGTCACTAACTGTGACTTTGGGCAAGTTCATCTCACTGAGCCCTCATCTGTAAAATGAAACCATTTGGACAAAGGTGATTTTTATCTGACATTCTGTGACTTAGATTCTAAAATTTTGTTTTAAGGTCTTTGTCAACTCTAGCATTCTGTTTTAACGTATTTTATCAAAGGTCTTTTCTGCATTGTTAAAATAATTATACATAAATTTTGCTTTTTTTGTTCATATGGTCTTTGTGCTTTTTCATTCAGTTGAGCCACACTAGCTTAAATTTTAAATTGTAGATCATATCTAAAACCTGACCCAGCCAGCATTTAAAATATCAAAATATCTGGTGTGCCACTACAGTAGATTGTTTAAGATTGTGATGGGGCCATGGATCCAGGGGAAATTCTGCACATGTGGCAGTCTTGGAAAGTTTATCACCTATCTAGAATTTGCTTATTAAATGCATCTGGTCCTGGGGTGGCATGTTTCATCTGTTGTCCTCTGTACTTAATGGTTTATCATTGCCTTGATCAGAGTTCTAAAGTATTTATAAGTTTTTCTTTCTCATGTTGTTGTCATTGTATAAATTATTCTCCTGGTTTTGTTCATACAGGCCTCAATTTTCCTTTGAAACTGCCCCTTTCTTCATTTCTTATGGTACAGTAATATTCTATTACAGTCACATGTCATGATTTATTTAGCCCATTACTCAATTGATAAGCAAGTTTTTAGTTTTGGGCTACTTTTAAAAAGGAGCTGCTATAAGTATTTCTATATATAAAGGTCCCTTTCCTTTTTCTTTGAGATTTCTTTGTAGTTTAGGCCTACTAATACTAGAGACTGGGTCAAAATGTATGCATGGTTGAGTAACTTTGAGTATAATTCCAAATTGTTGTCCAGAATGACTGAATCAACTAATAGCCCCACCAAGAATACACAAATGTTCCTGGTTTCTCTCAGCCCCTCCAAAATTTCTCATTTGCCTCTTTTGTCATCTTTGTCAATCTGAAAAATGCAAAATGGGATTTGGAGGTTGTATTTAGTTTCAAAATCTCTAATTTTTAGTAATTTGGAGTACTTTTCAGTATGATTATTAATAGTTTGGATTTCTTCCTTTGAAAATTACCTGTTCATAACTTTTGACTATCTATTGGTCAGTGGCTCTTTGTCTTATAAATTTGAATCAGCTCCTTATGTATCTTGGATATGAGATTTTGTCAGAAAAACTTGTTGCGAAGAATTTTTTTTTCCTACTTGACCTTTTCCCTTCTAAGTTTGACTACATTAGTTAAAAAAGCATCTATTGAACGCCTACCTTTTGCTAGGAACTGAGCTAAATGCCAAGAATTAATGTACATTACATTTCTGCAAAAACTGTAAACTTTGTAAGATGAAAATTGTCCATTTTATCATTTGTGATCCTCACTGTCCCTTGTTTGGTCATGAATTTTTCCCCTACTCATAAACCCTGTGTTTATCTTGACAGGTAGACTCCCGAGTATTTTATGCGGTCTGTTGTTATTTTAAGTGGTATTTCTCTGTCTCTTTATGCTGAATTTTGTTGGTAATATACAAAAATGCAATTGATTTGTACAAATCTTTTATATTGTGCCATTTTGCTGAAGTTATTAATGTTTTAACTAGTTTTTTAGTTGGTTCTTTAAGGAAACTATCATATTACGTGCAAAAAGTGATACTTTTATTTCTTTGCCACTTTATAAATTATTTTCCTACCTTTGCTCACTTTATTATACGTCAGTTCACACAGGTCTCAGTTTTCCTTTAAAACCGCCCCTTTCTTCATTACTTCTGGCACAGTAATATTTAATTTTTTTCCCTATGCTATAACTAGCATTTCTAATATAATATTGAATAGTAATGATCATAACGGACATCCTTGCTTTATTTCTGGTTGTATTGGAAAGATTCTTAGCTTATTACTATTACAGATAATGCTGACTCTTGGTTTTAGATAGATACTACTTACTGTTTTAGGGAAAGATCTGTTTATTTCTGTGCTTTCTAGTGTTTTTAATTGGAAAAAAAATGTATTTTAGCCAAGGTCTTTTCTGCATCTGTTGAAATAATTATATAATTTTTGCTTTTTTTTGTTCCGTTAATAGTTATTTGTGCTTAGATTTTTCCTCATATTGAACCAACTCTACATTCCTGTTATAAGTCCAAAGTTGTTGTAGTGTATGATACATTATAGTAATCTCATTGATAGAGTATTATTTTTTTAAATTTAAATAAATATTCCTTAGGAAAATTGGTCTGCAGTTTTCTTTCTAATTTACTCTCCCTGGCAAGGAATTTTGTAGTATCCTTTCTTTACCCACTTTCAAACAGCTTATGCAATATTGGAACTAACTGTTATTTAAATGTTTGGCAGAATTTGCTTATAAATCCATCTGGTCCTGTTTATTTTTTGTCTTTGGGATTTCAATTATGGCTTGTCAAATTTCTTTTTCCAAGATAAAACTAGTTAAGTATTTTATTTCCTGTTTTGTTAGTCGGAGAAATTTATATCTTTATAAATATTCATCCATATTATTTAGCTTGTTTTAATAACATACTTGAGTGAAAGAGCCTCTATTAATTTTTTATTTCTTCTTTTTTTGTGAATTTACCTGTTTAATTTTTCATTACTAATAATTTAGTTTTATTCTTTTATTAAATCAAATTAGTTAATAACTTGTCCAACTCCTTCTTTTGGTATTAGTTTAGTAGGTTTTTACTTTAAATTTTGTCAATCTCTCCTTTGATTTTCAGTTTTAATTTTGGTGCTAATTTTTTAATGTGTTGACCTAATATTTTTAGTTACATCATTGAGCGCTCCCTTCCCACCAGTGTGTGCACACACCCCCCCTCAGAATTTATAGATTATAAAATTTCACCTAAGTACTGCTTTGACTGCATCCCACAAATTTTGGAAGGTTTGTCTTATTTTTATCATTTACCATTATTTTTTTTTTTTGGAGGGGGGAAGGCAAGGCAACTGGGGTTAAGTGACTTGTCCAAGGTCACACAGCTAGTAAGTATGTTAAGAGTCTAAGGCCAGATTTGAACTCAGGTCCTCTTGACTCCAGGATCAGTGCTCTATACACTGAGCTACCTAGCTGCCCCTATTATTATCATTAATGAAATTACTGATTGTATCTATGATTTATTTTTTGACCCATCCATTATTTAGGATGAAGCTATTTAGTTTCCAATTAGTTTATAATCTATGCTTCAAAGGCCCTTCATTAAATGTAATTTTATTGCATCCTGGAAAAAAAATGCAGTTAATTTTTTTCTTTTTGCAATTTTTTAGTTTTTATGGGATTTTTATATCTCATGATCAATTTCTATGAAAGTGCATAGTTGAGAAATAGGTATATTCCTTTTTATTGACATATTCAGTATTCTCCAGAGGTCTGTCATACCTAATTAAAAAAAAAAAAAACTTCTGTTCATCTCCTTAATCTATTCCTTGTTTTATGGTTTGATTTATCTAGTTCTTGGAGGGGTAAATTAAGGTTTCCCCACTATTATAATTTTATTGTATATTTCTTCCTATAATTCATTTAACTTAAAGAATTTAGATGCTATACCATTTGGTGTACATATATTCAGTATTAATATTAATTCATTTTCTGTGGTAACTTTGAGAAAAATGTAGTTTTCCTACTTAATCTTTTTAATTAGGACTATTTTTGTTTTTGCTTTGTTTTGAGATTGAGAGCTACTCTTGCCCTTTATTTCTTTTACTTAAACTGAAACTTAATAGAATTTGCTCAGGTCATTTATTTTAACTATATAGAACCTTCTGTTTTAAGTGTCTTTCTTTTAAACAGCATATTGTTGTATTCTGGTTTTTAATCTAGTCTTCTAATCAATATTTCATGGGTGAATTTATCTGATTCAAATTCATAGTTATGATTTCTACCTGTGTATTTCACTCCATCTTGGTACTCCCCCCCCCTTTTTTTTCTATCCCCTCTTTTACTTTATTTATTTATTTTAAACTTTTGTTTATTTTTCATTTACCATCATTCATTTCCATGAGATTTTGGTTTACAAATTTTCTCCCTGTCTTTCCCCTACCCACTACCCCAAAACAGTGATCCCACTGTATACACCCTCCCCTCAATCAGCTCTCTCCTATATCCTCCCCCCATCACC